>CM035843.1:34168620-34287756 GCA_020510985.1 Pholidichthys leucotaenia
ACCTGGTGTACACAACTCATAAGAAAGCATACAGACCCTCCCCCCTTTCCCCCCTGGGTCTCTCTGATCATGTCACCACCCTGTTAAGGCCGGCATACAAACCCAGAGTGAAAACAATCAGACCAACAAAAAAGCAGGTACGTGTGTTTCCAGAGGGGGCTTCTGATGCTCTGAAAGACTGCTTCAGCACTACAGACTGGGACACTTTCAAGCATGCAGCCACTCACAGTGGAAGCAAAAACCTAAAGGAGTACATTGAGGTTGTTGTAGCATACATAGCGAAATGCGTTGATGATGTCACTCATTGCAAAACCATCACTGTTCATGCTAACCGGAAGTCATGGATGACAGCAGAGGTCCGTAGGCTCGTGAGAGCTCGGGATGAAGCCTTCAGGGCCAGCGATACTGCAGGACTAACAACAGCTAGGGCCAACCTGTCCCGTGGTATCAAGGAGGCAAAACGACAGTACAGCAAGAAAACATGTGGACACTTCAGCAACACCAGAGATGCACATTCTCTCTGACGTGGCAAACAGACACTCACTAACTACAAACCTCCACCTCAGACCTGTGTGAGTGACACCACACTGCTCAACAACCTAAATGACTTCTTTGGCCGCTGTGAAGCACAAAACAGCACATCAGCACAGAAGACCACTCCTCCTCCAGACGAGCAGGCCATGAGTCTGGATCCATCTAGCGTAAAGAGGACCCTCTGCAGGATCAACTCACGCAAGGCAGCTGACCCAGACAACATACCGGGTCGCATCCTGAAGGACTGTGCAGAGGAGCTCAAGAATGTCCTGGCCGACATCTTCAACATCTCCCTGACTGAAGCTGTCGTTCGCACGTTTCAAAACTGCCACCATAATACCAGTCGCAAAGAAGCCCGTCCCATCAAGCTACAATGATTACCGACCCGTAGCAGTGACCCCCATTATAATGAAGTGCTTCGAGCGGCTAGTCATGCAGAACATCAAGTCCATCCTGCTTGCCTCCCATGACCCACCCCCAGTTTGCATACAGGTCAAACAGATCCACAGAAGACGCCATCACCAGCTGCATTACGGTGTGGTATAGAAGCTGCACCGCCTCCTGCCGGAAGACACTACAACGCACAGTGAAAGCAGCCAGCAAGATCATCGGTGCCCTTCTGCCCGCCCTCTCAGACATCTTTTTTTTTTTTTTTTTTTTTTTTTTTTTTGTTACTTATTTGTACCCGTAGGTAGACTTGGTTTGCAGTCTGGTGACAAGCCACCGGCTGCTGGTCGCTGCGTGCGCGAGCGCCCTAAACCTACATGTTTTTGGTATGCGGGAGGAAACCGGAGAAATCCCGGAGTAAACCCACGCAACACGGGGAGAACATGCAAACTCCACACAGCTCACTGTTGGTCGGGGGCTGGAATCGAACCCACGATCTCATGATCCCCGCGATCCCCCGGCCAAGGGTAAAACTGTGCTGCCACAGTGCTAAACCACTGCGCCACCGTGCAGCCCATCTACCTCAACCGTCTCACCCGCAGAGCCATCAACATCGCAGGCGACACCTCCCACCCATCATACTCCCTCTTCAGCCCCCTGCCCTCGCGGAAAAGGTACCAAAGCCTCCAGGCCCGCTCCACAAGACTGCTTAACAGCTTTGTTCATGAGGCCATCAGGACCCTGAACTCTGTCCACTTCCTCCCCCCGCACGGTAATGCAGTCATCTGCACAATAACTACCTCAGCTGTTGGCACAGAAACACTGGCACACCGACAGTAATACATTTGTTGCTGTATGTCTGCACTTTAACAGCAACCATTTGCACAAATGTCATATCTGCTGCTGTCTGTCTGTCATTGCAATACTGATCATGTGCAGTCCTATCTGTTACTATCTGCACCTACACTACCACATTGAACTGCAACTATGAGTATTACATCGCTAGTTGTCTGTATATGGGATTGCTGGGTTTTATCATCATTAATTGTTTATCTCTGTTTGCACTATGGGAGGTCTGGGTCTATCTTTTGTCACCATTTGTACAACGGGTTGCATTACTGTACATAGACTGCTGTTGTTGTTGTCTTCTTTTTTCCAGCCTTATTCTTTTTTTCTTTTTATATTATGCACACCAATGAAGATAGAGAGAAACACCATTTCAGTTCTCCTGTATGTCCTGCATGTATAGTAGTATTGACAAATAAAATCTTTCAATCTTTGAATCTTGAAAAATCAAAGGCTAGGACAGTGCATTTAAAAACAAAGCTATTCTACAGTATCTCACAAAAGTGATTACATCCCTCACATTTTTGTAAATACTTTATTATATCTTTTCATGGGACAACACTGAAGATATGATACTTTGATACATTGTAAAGTAGTCAGTGTACAGCTTGTATAACAGTGTAAATTTGCTGTCCCCTCAAAATAACTCAACACACAGCCATTAACATCTAAACTGCTGGCAACAAAAGTGAGTACACTTCTAAGTGATATGTCCAAATTGTGCCCAAGTGTCAATATTTTGTGTGGCCACCATTATTTTCCAGCACTGCCTTAACTCTCTTGGGCATGGAGTTCACTAGAGCTTCACAGGTTGCCACTGAAATCCTCTTCCACACCTCCATGACGACATCACGGAGCTGGTGGATGTTAGAGAACTTGCTCTCCTCCACCTTCCATCTGAGGATGCCCCACAGATGCTCAATAGGGTTTAGGTCTGGAGGGATGCTTGGCCAGTCCCTCACCTTTACCCTCAGTTTCTTCAACAAGGCAGTGGTCATCTTGGAGGTGTGTTTGTGGTCCTCTTATGTTGGAATACTGCCCTGTGGCCGAGTGTCCGAAGGGAGGGGATCATGCTCTGCTTCAGTATGTCACAGTATATGTTGGCATTCATGGTACCCTCAATGAATTGTAGCTCCCCAGTGGCAGCAGCACTCATGTAGCCCCAAACCATGACACTCCCACCACCATGCTTGACTGTAGGTAAGACACACTTGTCTTTGTACTCCTCACCTGGTTGCCGCCACACACACTTGACACCATCTAAATCAAATAAGTTTATCTTGGTCTAATCAGACCACAGTACATGGTTCCAGTAATCCATGTCCTTAGTCTGCTTGTCTTCAACAAACTGTTTGCAGATTTTCTTGTGCATCATCAAAAAATTTTTTAAAAAAAATCTTTAGAAGGGGCTTCCTTCTGGGATGACAGCCATGCAGACCAATTTGATGTAGTGTGCAGCGTACGACCTGAGCACTGACAGTGCTGACCCCCCACCCCTTCAACCTCTGCAGCAATGATGGCAGCACTCATACGTCTATTTTCAAAAGACAACCTATGGATATGATGCTGAGCACATGTATTCAACTTCTTTGGTCGATCATGGCGAGGCCTGTTCTGAGTGGAACCTGTCCTGTGAAACCCCTGTATGGTCTTGAGCACCGTGCTGCAGTTCAGTTTCAGGGTGTTGGCAATCTTCTTATAGCCTAGGCCATCTTTATGTAGAGCAACAATTCTTTTTTTCAGATCCTCAGAGAGTTCTTTGCCATGAGGTGCCATGTTGAACTTCCTGTGACCAGTATGAGAGAGTGTGAGAGTGATAACACCAAATTTAACACACCTGCTCCCCATTCGCACCTGAAACCTTGTAACACCAATGAGTCACATTACACCGGGGAGGAAAAATGGCTAATTGGGCACAACTTGAACATTTTTACTTAGGGGGTGTACTCACTTTTGTTGCCAGCGGTTTAAACATTTATGGCTGTGTGCGGGGACAGCAAATTTACACTGTTACGCAAGCTGTGCACTGACAACTTTGCATTGTGTCAAAGTGTCATATCTTCAGTGTTGTCCCATGAATAAATGTTTACAAAAATGTGAGGGGTGTACTCACTTTTATGAGATACTGTATATGTATGGAAATGCAGTAACCTAAGGAATAAATGCAGAGGCTCGTCCATTTGAATTAAACAACTGCTATATGCATTGTAACATACACACACACACACACACACAGAGTGAACTGCACCTTTTTGCACAACCACTGCTTCTGTCCTTAAATGTAGGGTCTAATTCCAGGCAGGGTGATAATAAAGCTGCTGTGACCGATGGAGGTGCTTTGTTTTCTCACCAGTGTCTGTGTCTGTGAGGCTAGACTCTTTTCTTTTAGTGACTCTTTTCTTTTAGTACTTTTTCCTCTGAGTCCAAACTCATGTTAACTGATTTTTTAAAAATTTGTTACTGTGTCAGTGCAGCTGCCCAAACAAACTTAAGCTAAGCGGTGCTGATGTGACTGACGCATTTGGCAATGAGGATGAGCCAGCCAGCTATGAGCTGATCAGCTATGAGCAGACATCAGTTTCTGGTGATGTGTGGGTGTTCACATAAATCAAAATGACATTTTTTTTTCGGGGGGGGGGGGGGTGCACTGTCATAATTGCCCCTTGAGGCAGGAATGGAGACCCAAGCACTGGACTGTAGTTTGTGATATTTATTGAAAAACACAAAAGTCCCAACGGTGCACAAACACAAAAAATCCAAACAGTGCTCAAAGCAAACTTACAAACTGAAGCGGCGAAAGGGAAGACAGGATGTACACAGAGAATAAACGTCAGAATGGGAGTAGGGTTCTGATGCGAGTGAATCATTTAGACTCCAGCAATGAGGGAGAGAAATAACAGTCCTTAAACAGAACCAGAAACAAATGATCACAAGTGATAGCAGGTGTGGGTCACATGAGCGGGGGAGATTGCCTAATTTTAAGATAGCTCACAGCTGAGACAACTCGTGAACTGAAAAAGAATGACCAACCAATGTGAGATGATGACAAGTCGGAGTGTCTGGAAAAGGAGGTGGAGAACTCATGCCACAAAGAAACAAAATATAAAGACTAAGAACTACATGGACAAAGGATGTACAGAAACTGACAGAATAATAATAATAATACTAAGGACATGAATAAATAACAACAAATGATCACTAAGAACACATCTTAAACCAACACACGGGAAAATAACACACAACACTGGAAAAATACAGGAAATACTCAGATATTTGCGCCACTATAAATCAACACACAGGAAAATAACACACAACACTGGAAAAATACAGGAAATACTCAGATATTTGCGCCACTGCGCCACCGCAGTGTGGCGCAGTGGTTAGCACTGCGGCATCACAGTTTACCCTTGGCGGGGGATCGTGGGATCGTGGGTTCGATCCCAGCCCCCGACCAACAGTGATCTGTGTGGAGTTTGCATGTTCTCCCCGTGTATGCATGGGTTCACCCCGGGATTTCTCCGGTTTCCTCCCACATGCCAAAAACATGCAGGTTAGGTTAATTGGAGACTCTAAAGTGGCCCTAGGTGTGAATGTGTGTGTGAATGGTTAAGGGATAGCGCCGTATTGTGGCTGCTTCATCCATCCAGGTGGTGGATGACCCTCAATTTCCCCTCTGGGGATCAATAAAGTATACTAAATATAAAATATAAAAATATGAAAAATTAACAGCCTGAGCCCGGTGACACACCATGCTCAGCCTCATGACAGAGCCCCCTCCCCCCTTAAGGAGTGGAATCCAGACACCCCAAGGTAACACCAAAGAAAAAGAACAACCCCCCCCCCCCCACCACTACCCCAACAGGAGAAATACAATGGCCCAACCCGGGAGGGTGGTGGGGGACCAGGCTAGGAGGGACCAAAAAAACAAAACCCCGCTCAGGACCCACACCCAAGCAAAACTCAGGCACTTAGGCCCCCTGAAACAGAAATCTGGACAGTTCAGGCAGCTGGCTAAAGTCCCAGGCCTGGCAGATGGCGTGGTGGAAAGAGTCGGGTGGCCTACCAGAGAACATGGGCTATCCAACCCAGCGGCAAAGTCTGTCAGGTGGTCTGCTACCCCATGGGGAAAACCAGCGATGAAGAGGATGGAGGAGTAAGAGAACCCATGACAATGTCAGGTGGAGAGGGAACCACTGCAGCCCCGGGCATTGGAGGGGGGACCACGACAGTCTTGAGCAAAGGAGAGGGCACCCCAACGCTTTCGAACAGCCCTGCAACTGCCTCGGTGGTCCCGGACTGGGACAAAGCAGCACC
The DNA here is from genome assembly GCA_020510985.1 of Pholidichthys leucotaenia. Taxonomy (NCBI): domain Eukaryota; kingdom Metazoa; phylum Chordata; class Actinopteri; order Cichliformes; family Pholidichthyidae; genus Pholidichthys; species Pholidichthys leucotaenia. The sequence continues at coordinate 34,174,702 of CM035843.1, forward strand.
TACGTTGGCTCCAGGCTGGAGCAAAGCAGCACCCACGGTGGCTCCAGGCTGGAGCAAGGCTGCACCCACGGAGGCTCTGGGCTGGAGCAAAGCTGCACCAGTGGCGGACCCAGACTGGACCAGAGCTGCACCCATGATGGACCCAGACTGGGCCAGAGCTGCACCCACAATGGACCCAGACTGGGCCAGAGCTGCACCCATGGTGCACCCGGCGTGGATTCAGGAGGTCGATTTCCTGCCGATGCTGGGTTCTGCTCAGCTGAGGCCAGGGAACGTTGCGTTGTTGGCGCAGGCATCAGCTCGGTTTTCGGCTCCTCCTTTGTCCAGCAACACGATCCTAGGGGGGGGGGGTGGCACTCAGGTAGAGAAGGAGGAGACACAGAGAGAGCAGGTGAAAAATTGATGGCTACAGCAGGTGGTGAGAGCTCAGGGAGCTACACACACTGAGTTTCTCCACCGGGAATAAGGCAAGGCACATTATCAAAGTGTTGAAAAATGACAAGACACTTGCCTGTTTTCCCGGTGTGTGATGTCTCCTGCTGCAGATGGTCTGGAGTTGTCTTTCTCCGTGGCTACAGTGGGCATGGGCCCCTCAGTGGATTGTGGAGGAGCCACCCCCTGCCGACATGGAGATGGGTGGAGCTGGGAAGGACGCAGTGGGCCTCTCAGCAGCGGAAGGAATCACCGAGGGGAAGCAGGAAACAGCAGCTGCGCAGAGGGAGGAAACTGATGATTCAGCCGGAGAAAAAAGACGCAGAGGGCACAGTGCTGTGAGTGTCTTCTGCCTTGGCAAATGAGAGGCTGCTGTCTGAGAGGTGGAGGCATTCCTCCGGCGAGATTTCACTGGATGGAGGCATTCTGGAGCAGGTGGAGCAGAAGCAGGAACAGATGTCGGAGACTGGTGAAGCACCAATACTTCAGAGGCCCGGGAATGCCTCCCCTTTGGCGCAGGCCCAGGTTTGCTCAAGCAATTCCTCACCATCTCATTGTTCTCTCATTGCAGCGCTGCCACCACAGAAATCCTCTCCACCCCTTCAGCATGCTCTCGAAGCTGGGGGCACCAGCGAACAGCTGCCTCTGCGAGGCTCAGGTACCATAATGCGTCCTTCGGGGCAAAACCGGTGCACGCTGTGGAGATTAGCCCATTGATCTCCATGAGAGCTTTGCAGCACTCCCACCCCAGGCTCATCGGGTAACTGCGCCCACCTGCAGAGTCCGACATAATGTGCTCCAGGGAAACAGTTGAGTTGTGGCACACATATGTGGGTTTCATATGCTTCATATGCTTCATATGTAAAAAGGGTTTCATATGCTTCATATGTATATTACTGTATGCTTCACGTCTCAGATGAACAAAAGGACTGAGCCTCCTAGGAGATAACAGGAGGATGTGAAATGTGGTCTTTTGTATGCAAAGAGATGGCCTTGGGGGATTTCCTGGCCGCCAGTGACTTTAGGTGGAGGTGATAAGACCTGGATGAAGACGCATTGTGACTTGGGATTAAATACAATGTGACTGGGTGCTTTGATGTCCTGGGGTATAAAAGGACGAATGTCTGGGGGGTTTCTCTCTCTTCTGTTTTTGGATGATGTTGGAGAATGGGAATAAACCTGACTCGTGAGATAAACTCAGCCTCGTCATTTCCACATTCCCCACAGAGTGAAATAAAAAGGAAAAACGAAAACCCACAACTCACAGCAGCTGGGTCAAATACTGGCCACTGTCTTCTGTCATGAGTTGCCCCTCAGGGCAGAGATGAAGACCCACACACTGGACTGTGAAGTTTTAAGGTTTATTGGAAAACATAAGGTTCATAAAACAACTCAAAAGCACGAGGGAATAAACACAGTAAAGAGACGACGACAGAGAATGTTTAAACTTATGTAGAAGTGATCACAGAGGACACAGGAGTCAAGACCGCAACAAGGAAAGTGAGGCGTTCCGTTCTTAAATAAGGCACAACATAATATGGCACAGGTGTGGATACCAGAGCGGGCTGGAGAAAACACTGATTGATAATCTGGGTCAGCTGGGAGAAATGAGAGAGAAGCGACTGGACTTGACAACTGACAGGGCGACACCCACACAGAGCACAAACCCAGAAACACCACCTGACAGCTGTCAACCCTGGGAAAGAACACCACAGTAAGAATATAAAGAATAAACATCACCAAATGCAGACTGATAAATAATTACAAATGGTACAAAACATGAGCGTAACAAAACTGAAACATAAACAGAAAAATAGAGAACAGAACGAGAATACTGAAACTCAGAAGGCACAAAATACAACAAATAGATAAATACAGAGAAAAAAACCACGAGACTGAGCATGGCGGAAACTTCCAGTGCTCAGCTCGTGACAGAAATACTCAGAGTATAAATTACGAGCCTGAGCCCGGTGACACACCATGCTCAGCCTTGTGACATGCACAGAAATGCCAAAACTATTGTATATTTGGCCTTTTTTAAAACTACTGATTTTATATCGTATAGACCCTAAAACTATCGTATAAATAATAATTACTTTATATCCGTCATCACTGAATCCTATCCTCTCGACCTGCATAACAGACCCCCTCAGTGTTAACTGGGGATCACTTTTGTGTCTGTTACTCTTGTGCGATCCCAAATGGACAAATTGGGAATAGCAGTTATTTTTATTGAAAAAGGGCTGCTCGTATTTTCTATTTTTTAATTTTCACACTTTGCAAATTCATCCCACGAGCCTGTTTGGACTCGCTGGATTTGGCCCATGGGCTGTATGTTTAACACCCCTGCTTTAGTCCATGCTCCAGTGGCCAGTAACATAGATACAGTATATGTTACCCTTGATAGAACATGGCTAACATTTTCATGGCAAACGGAGGTGCCATGAAAATGGCACCAAACAAATGGTTGACAGCGCCTTCAGCATTGTGATAACAGGATACACAAACAATTATTCATTGTTTTTACTGTAATCATGTAAGTAAGCTGAAATGTGACTAGCCATGTTCTATCTAATGTTTACATGTCTATGGCTGGTAAAGATATCACAGTCTGTTACAGCCAATAACATGACTGGGTTGATGTCACGTATCTCTACCAAGCAGTTAGTGCAAAAGTACGACTCCTACTGGCCAGGAGGTCAGAAGGTGTGTTCCGATCACCCAATAGTGTACTCCGAAGTGGACTGCACCAGGTATTCTGCCATATTAAGTGAGATTCCAAACCAAAAGGGAGCGAAGGGTCTTCACTTCAAAAGGAGCTGAGAACTGAGCAGGGAAGAAGCGAACAACCGTACATCACTTCACCGGAAGTTGACAAGAAGGTTACCCATAAACCATTGCACCTCAAATACGAGTAAAACAAACTATTGTTGCTAACATTATTAACAAGCTAAATTGATGTTGGTTATTGTTTATATCAACTGATTGTAATAAAAATATATTTGTATTAATCTTTTATTTAAGAAATATATATTATTCACCATAGTATCAGTAGTGTCCATGGTTACTGTGGTAACACATGGAGGAGGGAGCTGGGTGTTTCAAATGGAGAAATTTTGTGAAGGGGAGTTAACTTAACTGATATTCCCTGAGAACGGAGCAGGGAGAAGGGAACACAGTTGAAGTACACTGTGGATTGGAATGTAGCTGAAATCTTGTCTCTATCACCTTTAAAAAAAAAAAATCCAAGATGGCGCCGCGGATGGCAGCCACTGGCTTCTGCTCTCTGATGTTTTTGATAATTTTGTGTGTTTTTTTGGACTTCTGCTCTTCTGTCCGAATCACCTATTCAAGGGAGGAACTACTTTCACTCAGACTACCTCCCAATGCAACTTCTCCGCCAGTTACTGCTGCTGATCTGAAGTTTTTTCAGTCGATCTTAGCTGTGGGAGCAGCGGCTATTGGCGCTGGCCGGAAACGAAGGCGGCGTGGTAAACGTGCCGGTGCGCTAGTCAGGCTGAAGAAACGAGGATTTCGCACGCCGCTCCCATCGATCCATCTGGCAAATATCCGCAGTTTGGCGAACAAAATGGATGAACTGCTGCTCCTGACTCACAAAAACCGGGATTTTAGCAGATCTGGCGCCCTTTGTTTCACGGAGTCCTGGCTGAGTGAACACATCCCGGACAGCGCGGTGCGTCTGGACGGATTTCAACTGTTTCGCGCTGATCGCAGCCGAGAATTTTCTGGAAAGACTAAGGGTGGTGGAATCTGCTTCTACATAAACGAAGGTTGGTGTACTGATGTCACAGTGTTGAAGAAGTTTTGTAGCCCTAACCTAGAGTCACTGTTCATAAACTGTAAACCCTTTTATTCACCGCGAGAGTTCTCCTCATTTATTCTGGTCGGAATTTATATCTCGCCTGCTGCTTGTACAACGGAGGCACTGCAGCACCTCGCTGACCAGATAGCAGAGGTGGAGGAAAAACATCCAGACTCTCTGCTTATCATTCTGGGTGATTTCAATAGAGCTAATCTCACAAATGAGCTTCCTAAATACAGACAGCATATTAAATGTCCCACCAGGGACACAAATACACTTGACCACTGTTACACAGTTTTAAGAAACGCCTATCATGCCGTCCCCCGTGCAGCTCTGGGTTTTTCTGACCACTGTCTGCTCCATCTTATTCCAACATACAGAAAGAAACTAAAAACTTCCAAGTCTGTTGTAAGGACTGTGAAGAAATGGACTGAGGAATCAAAGCTGGAGTTACAAGCCTGCTTTGACTGTACAGATTGGAGTGTTTTTGAAGCTGCAGCCATTAACCTAAATGAACTCACTGACACTGTGACGGCATACACCTGTTTCTGCGACGACATGTGTGTGCAGACCAAGACCTTCTGCATATACAACAACAATAAACCCTGGTTCATTCCTAAACTGAAGCAGCTACGTCAGACCAAGGAGGAGGCCTACAGGACTGGTGACTGGACTCTGTACAAGCGGGCCAGAAACATGCTGACGAAGGAGATCAGGCTTGCTAAGAGGAGCTACAGTGTGAAGTTACAAAAAAACTTCTCAGCTAACAACTCTGCTTCTGTCTGGAGAGGCCTACGGAATATCACCAACTACAGGAGACCATCCCCCCACCCTGCGGAAAACCTCCAGCTGGCTAATGACCTAAACAGCTTTTACTGCAGGTTTGAAAAGAACCTACAGTTCTCACCTCCCACCCACACAAAAGGATTATCTGCAGCCCCAGGAACTCCATCCCTCCTCCACTCTGACCTCCCACCAGCACTAATGATCTGTGAAGAGGAGGTGCGCCGGGTCTTTCAGAGACAAAAGATCAAGAAGGCTGCAGGACCTGATGGTGTGTCTCCGTCCTGCCTGAGAGTCTGCTCCAACGAGTTGGCCCCCATCTTCACCCGGATCTTTAACAGATCACTGGAGCTGCGTGAAGTGCCTTCCTGCTTCAAACGCTCCATCATCATTCCAGTTCCCAAGAAACCCTCTATTACAGGATTAAACGACTACAGACCTGTTGCCCTGACCTCTGTGGTCATGAAATCCTTGGAGAGATTGGTGCTGAACCACCTGAAGGTCATCACAGGCCCCCTGATGGACCCACTGCAGTTTGCCTACCGGTCAAACAGGTCAGTGGATGATGCAGTGGATGATGCAGTGACTACATTACATCCTGCAACACCTCGACTCCCCAGGGACGTACGCCAGGATCCTGTTTGTCGACTTCAGCTCAGCGTTCAACACCATCATCCCAGGCATTCTTCATCAGAAACTCCTCCAGCTCAAGGTGCCCCCCTCCACCTGCCAGTGGATCTCCAGCTTTCTGACTGACAGGTGGCAACAGGTGAAGCTAGGGAGATTTACATCCAGCTCCCGAAAAATTAGTACTGGCGCCCCCCAAGGATGTGTCCTTTCCCCACTGCTCTTCTCCCTCTACTCCAACGACTGCACCTCAGAGGACCCTTCGGTGAAGCTCCTGAAGTTTGCGGACAACACCACAGTCATCGGTTTGATCCGGGATGATGATGAGTCTGCATACAGGCGGGAGGTGGAGCAGCTGATCCTCTGGTGCAGCCAGAACCATCTTGAACTTAACCCAGCCAAAACGGTGAAGATGACTGTGGATTTCAGGCGACATCCCCCTTCATTCCCCCCACTCACCATCCTCAACAGCACAGTGTCCACTGTGGACTCCTTCAAGTTTCTGGGTACCACAATCTCCCGGAACCCGAAGTGGTCCTCCCATATAGACACTGTCCGGAAAAAGGCCCAGCAGAGGTTGTTTTTTCTGCGTCAGCTCAAGAAGTTTGATTTGCCTCAGGAGCTGCTGGTTGTCTTCTACACCGCCATCATCCAATCTGTCCTCTGCTTTTCCATCACTGTCTGGTTTGGATCTGCCACTAAACAGGACAAGACCAGACTGCAGCGGATCATTAAGTCTGCGGAGAGGATCATTGGTACCGACCTACCCTCCATTGAGAACTTATATCGGTCCATAACCAGGAAACGGGCGGGAAACATCTGTGCTGACCCATCACACCCCGGCCACAAACTGTTTGAACTTCTATCTTCTGGTCGTCGTTACAGATCACTGAAGGTCAAAACCACCCGTCACAGGAACAGTTTCTTTCCTCAAGCCATCACTCTGATGAACTCCTAACATTCACCTAGTCCTACCTGTTTGCTGTACTCATGACTTTTCATCCATTCTTACATTGCACATAACTCTCACACTGCTTTTTACTTCATTCACATTATATCACTGAATCTGAGTCCACATTGAAATACTGTGTGATTGTATATTTTTTCATATATTTCTGCAAAGTGTGGTTAGTCCGAGTAAATAACTGCATATATTCCTGTATATATTTGCATCCTTTTATAGAAACGTGGACAGACTGTAATTTACTGTATATACTCTGTTTGTCATTGAATCCTTATTTAAATCCTTCACCTGAACAACGAGAGCAAGTTTTTAGCCAAAGTCAAATTCCTTGAATGTGTTGTGCATACTTGGCCAATAAAGCTGATTCTGATTCTGATTCTGATTCTGATTTAAGTCAAGCAGTATGCTGGCTAGCTACTTCCAGCAAAAGTGTTTGTTCTCTTTTACTGCCTTCTTAGATGAATTTTCAGATGAACTATGGAGCCAGAAGCATGTATTATGTTGTAAAACTTCAGTAAAAACTACTGTCATGTTTAATCAAAACTTTGGGGTAACTAATATTAAAAGTGAAATACGTAGAAGTGAACCAGCCTGACTGTTAGCATGAATTTTATTGCATTTAAATTCAAATTTAAAAAGCAATGGAAGCTTAATTCCACAACAAACTGAAAATATCAATGTTAGCATACTAATGAAACATTAGAAAGATCATTTCAATGTTTAGACCAGAAAATTCCTCCACATAGCACAATAGACCATTCTATGTTAATCACAGGATATGATTTCTACATCCAGCAAAGATGTTAGCATGTAATTATAACTTTGGGCTGGTGTTAAAAAGTATTGTGAAGCAGCTATTCATAGCTGGGCAGTCCCACTGACAGAATTGCAGGAGTGTGATTGGCATCTATTCATTTCCTTTGAACTGGGAGCAGGCTAAATCATATTCAATCATTGACCCTTTCATACAGACACCAAGGACTGAAAGATGAAGAAGATTAGAAATCTATTCCACTGCCTTGTTTACTTCATGTATCTTTATGCCAAAAAATGGCTGCATAAATTACATAAAGCCATTAATAAATGAATACATTTTCCCCACTCACCCCCACTGTAACCCCTTCACATGCAAAGGCTTTCATTTCCTGCTCGGTCTCTTGACAGAAATCCAATCAACAGTGGATCATAATTTATTTGCATGTGTGGAGAGAATACACTTCAAATACACAGACATTTCAATGTTAAGCACACACACACACACACACACACACATACACACACACACACACACACACACAGCAGCAGCAGCAGCAAGCTCGCATTATTGTCATACCAGTTACACAAAGAAATTGTCTTTTCAGCTTGATTGAGAGAGAAAATCGATAGAAGGTTAATGATTATATGCACATGTATATTTATTAGTTATAATAAAGCATGACATAAAATTTATTTGTTATTCTTTACATGTGGCTGCTCAACCAAGATGATGTTTACTGCATTATGAGCACAGCTATTATTGGCAAAACAGATATATTTTCCTGGATTGCCATCCTCTAGTGTTTCAGGCAGTACTGCAGTTTCCATTTGCAGTAAGAGAAGGACATGAATAAAGTTTTCTGCTGCCTCTCTGACAAACCATTTCTTTTTTTAAACTGATAAAAATGGCAAACTCCTACTTCCTCAGTTTCAATGAACACAATGTAGCCTATATCGTCACTCTTACCTACTAAAGTGAAGTGTTATTTTATCAATATCATCATTGAACTGAATGACAGTGATTCAGTGAAGGAACACATCTGAAGCCCTGTGCTCTCTATGGAAAAACAGTTTAAGCCTGCATATATAATGGAAGCACAGAATTACACGGGTGAGGACAAAATTCTATTCTCTGAGTGCACGGTGCTGATTTGATTTGATTTGACCTTGTTTGCCCCATGTTTACATTCCTCCTGACTGAGATTAGCGGAAGAACCGGCTCTTATGTCTACCCATACAATCAACAATCAGTTGTTGTCGTCAGCAGATTGGACTATCAAGGACAATGCCCATGTGCCTTCTGCAAGCAAGAGAGAGAGAGAGATAGACTCTGAACTCTGGACTTGTTTATAAGTCACATGATTATAACATCTATCCACTGCCAGGAGGCGCCCTCTGCTGCTCACTAACAACTGTTACATTTACACTACCCAATGACATGCAAATATACACACACTGCTCTCCCTCCCTCTGCTGTGTGATTGTCCATTAAATGTCTGCTAAATATGCATTGAGGGTTTTTTTGCCTGCAATCAAAATTTCGCTTACCCATTAAGCGTCAATTTGATAAAACATGTTTTTTTCTCTCGCCTATTGTGTCATATCATTTCTTTTCTTTTTTCTTTTCTTCTTTATGACTGGCGCCTAGCGGCTGCCCCGGCCTTGGATGCGCTCTGCAGAGCGTGCCCAAATGCCAAGTCACGTTTCGTTACCTTGTATTCATACATGTGTAATGACAATAAAGTTGAATCTCAATCTCAATTTATATCATCATAAATAAGGATCATGCATTTTTACCTTCATATCCATGTGCTCACAATTTTACTAGAATAGTGCTAGATAGTACTACTGCTACAACTATTAGCAGTAGTAACAGTAAAGTTACTGTCATAATAACAAACAAAAAAACATAAAATGCTGTGTTGTAAGATGTGCCTAATGCAGGTGTTTAGACAGGACAGCTCAGTGCGTGAACGTGAGTGAGTGCGTGCGCGCAGCCGAGGCGCGCCCCAGGTGTGGAATGGCCCCGACGAGTGACGGTGTGTATGATTTTGGGCGGATGAGAGACAGAGAGCGAGGCGACCGGAGCAGGTAGAAATGGTTGCTAATAATATTGCAGTCTGTGAATAAAGCCCCAACGCTTCAGCAATACGGCCTGTGCCTCTGTGTACCACCATATCTCCTGCTTAACAAGAGTGAGGTTTTACTCGGGAGTTGACCCCGGAGGAGGAAAAGCGCCTCCGGCCCTGGAGAAGACAGATCTCCCCTGCGTCCCCCAACCACAGTTAGGAGATGAGAAGCAGGAACGGTTAACAGCTGTTTAAGGACCCTGCACTCTGTCTAATGGCTTATGGAGCGAGACTCACCTGGATGCTAAAAAAAAATGTTCTGTTATACAGAAACCTGCAAGAAAATTACCTCATTTTTCACTTGATACATCAAAGTTGTTAGTATACCCAATGTCGTGACGCTAAACACAGCGTTCACACTGTGTTAATTTATTCCTGGCCACCTCTTCTTTCCAGAGTTATTATTTGACTTTATGTAGCTGGTTGTATTATGTGTTTGATTTTGCCATTTCCGGTTTACGCTTTTGTTCTGACAGTATGTTTGTTGACTTCCTGTTTTGGGTTAAGTTCACGGTGTTACACAGATTTCATCATTCTGTTTAATCATGCCCCGCTCCTGTTCCACACCTGTTTCCATTTGTTGCTATTTCCCTTGATTTATTTAAGGGGCTGTGCATGATTCTTCGGCACAGCACCCTTCTCAGCAACAGGACGTAAGTTCCTCTCACTCCTCTCTGTTTTTTCCTCTGTTTACCCAGTGTTATCCATTTGTCTGTTTTCCAGGTTTAGCCGGCAATTCCACTTGCCTTAGCATTTACTATTTTTGGGCACCCTGCCTCTCGCCCAAAGATGCTGGGATAGGCTCCAGCCCCCCCGCGACCCGAAAAGGATTAAGTGGAAGAAGATGGATGGATGGGCCTCACCTGTGTTCTCTTTCTTCTACTAGTTTTGTAAGTTATTCCTGGTTGTTATATTTTGTGTTTCTCTATTATTAAATGTGCAAACTCACAGCGTGCGCTTGGAGTCTTTAATCCGCCCCCGCTTGGGTGATTCATGACACAAGGGTGGTGCCAGTTAAGACACCAGCAGCTGTGAGTTTGCTCTTTTTGTTTTCCCTCCAGCATTTTTTGTTTTGTCAAGAGTTTTTTGGGTGTGATTACCACCATGGACTTCCAGTTATTTGGACTGAGTGAGGAAGAGTGTAGGGTGGTAGAACTTGTTGTGCATTTTGCCTCAAAGGCTCAAGCCACCCACACTCCCGCAGTCGCCTTTGGTTTTGTGGACAGCGCGGCCCGGCTGATCGAGGCATGTCCCAATCTCTGGAGCTACCCGGGTCTGACTGCTCTCCTCGCCACGGTGGTTGAGTCCCATCGCCAACTCAGTGAGCGGGTGAGTGATTCCCCTTCGGTGCAACCTGGGCTGACAAAAAAGCGTTCCCGGGTGCAGAAGGCTAGTCCATCTCACCAGGAGCCCGAGTCCTCACCCATCCATCAGACGGCCCCCAGAGCTCCCGGAGGGACATTGTTTGGCTCTGGAGCAGCTGCTGATTCCATCATCCCCAGGGAATTCAGGCAAGTGCTTATTCATTCTCTTTCTTTCACTGCTGAAACATCTTGCCTAATTCCCGGTGGTGAGGCTCAGTCATTATAGTCCATGGGTCCTCACCATCAGCTGCTGTTACCAGCTCGTCACCTGTACTTCCTGTCTCCCTGAAACGTCCACTGGTCCTGGGATGGAGCTGTCGGACGATGGAGGGGCTTGTGGATCCTGGGGACCATGGTCCGGTCCCACCACCATGCCCTGTGAGGGAGAGAAGTGCCTTCTGCGTCCCGAAGCCTGTGCCAATGAACAAGCATACCCTGGTTTTGGTGTCTCGGGACCCAGCACCATCAATGAGTTGTTTTTTGGCTCCGCTTCTAGGGGCCAGGGGCTTACCCTTGTTGAAGTCTGCACCGACGATCCAGCATCCCTGGGCTCCGACATCTCACCAGATGACCTCTGCTTATCCTAGGAGAGCAGCATCTGGTTCTTCTGCGGCAGCTTCCATCACGCCCTGGGAGGAAAGGCAAGTATTTCTCCATTCTCTCCCTAACAATAATGAACAATCTTGCCTAACTCCCTGTGATGAGACTCAGCTCCGGCAACTCGCTGAGTCCTCACCACCTGTTGCTGATGTCAACCCTTCACCTGCTCTATCTGTGCTTCCTCCTGTCTCCCGAGTGTCCGCCAGTTCCGGTATTGAGCCGCCAGATGATGGTGGAGCCTGCGGTCCTGGAGGACTTGGTTCCAGCCCCGCAGCCACGACTCGGATGGAGGGAGAGCGCCTCCGGGAACCTGAAGTCCATGCTGACAGTGGAGTGTCCCCGGACTTCAGGATCCCCGGACTTCACTACACAGGACTTGGCACCAGCGACGAGACGACCCACAGCTGCCACGCTAGAGGAGCTACCTGCATTGTCTGCTTCACCTGGAGGTCCTGTAGTTTCAAAAACCATCATGCCTGCTGCTGGGGCCGCCGCAGCAGGTTCACCAGAGTCCTGGACGGCGGTGGAGCTTGAGATCAGGCAAGTACTCTGTTCTGTTTCTCCCTCTGCAGATTCAGAGAAATCTTGTCTGGCTCAGGGTGGGGGGAGTCAGGTGCAGATGTCTTCTGCTCCTGAGATTCCCTTACCGGGCTCCACTGCTGCCGGTGATTCTTCTCCGGTGTCTTCTTTGTGTTTTTCTTTCAAGGTGACCATGCCAAGGTTCCAAGGTTGTCATAGCCAGGAGCGGCACTGGGGTTAAGCTCCCAGTGCTTATAAAATGCTCCTTATGGCATGCGTCTCGAAAAGCCTCTGACAACTAAGTCCAACTCCTAGCCTGCCCGTGTGGTTTAGTCTCTAAGCCCGGCGGAACTGCTTTTACTAATAGGAGAAGGGGCGAGGGCGGATCTCTGGCGCCTTAAAACCAGATGCTTCGGGTAGATGGTGGCTCATCAACCTGGGAAGGTAGCCTATCTAGGGGAAGGTAAACCCTGATTTCAAACCTCTGCTGCCTTGCGGCACATCCGGTCACGGGAAAGGCTTCGGGAGTCAACCCTGAGGAAAAATCCAGAGTCGGAGTCCCTAAGGCAGTTCTCTGTTGTGCTCAACATCGTTCTGGCAGCTCCTGCGATGGCGCTGGTGTCAAACTGTAGCAGCCCTGCTGTTCCTTTGGATTCATCAGTGACGTGGAGAGGGGGGACATGCTGCATGGGCAACATCTTGTCCTCCATATCTTCCTCCCCAGGCTTGAATCCTACCAACGCCCAACGCTGGAAGGTAGAACACCGAATCACTGGAGAGGACACTCCAGCTTCGCCTTTGGCATAGACAAAACACGGGGAATGACAGTTACCGGTTATAAGCCACCGCTCAATTGGCGTAGAGCATGGCACCAGGGGTTGTTCCCGACCGTGGGAGGGATCATCGGATCTCACTGGACAGCTACCGCCCGCCTCAAGCTGGGCAGCCCCCAGCCAATAAGGTGTTGTCCCGCCACAGCCTGCTTTCCCCACTGGGTGCATGGGGATGAGGAGAAGTCCGAACGGCAGGCTGAGAACTTTCGCACCAGGCAAGACAAAAAAACAAGAGACCAACTCTAAAACTGGGAACTTGGAACGTCCACACTGTGATGACAGGACTCGCTGCTAACCTCAAGGACATCAACAACACCAGGAAGACTGCCATCATCAGTAATGAGCTGAAGAGACTGGAAGTGGATATCGCCACTCTCCAGGAAACACGGTTGGCTGACGCAGGCACACTGAGAGAGAAGGACTACACGTTCTACTGGCAGGGAAAGAGCAGTGACGAACACAGGGAACAGGGAGTGGGCTTCGCAGTGAAGAACACCTTGCTGAAGATGGTGGAACCGGGCAGCAATGGCTCTGCATGACTCCTCACCCTCCGCCTCAACACCACTCAAGGCCCAGTCACCCTCGTCAGTGCGTATGCCCCAACACTGACAGCCACACCAGAGGCAAAAGACGAGTTCTACGAGAATCTCGCAACAACTGTCAGGATCATCCCCAACTCTGAACAACTCATTCTCCTTGAAGACTTCAATGCCAGAGTGAGTGCTGACCACGACTCCTGGCCCTCCTGACTTGGACCATTTGGTGTGGGCAGAATGAACGACAACGGACAGTGGCTGCTAGAGTTCTGCACTTATCACGATCTGTGCATCACAAACTTGTTCTTCAACACCAAGCCCCAACACAAGGTTTCCTGGCGACATCCGCGCTCAAAGCACTGGCACCAGCTGGACTTGATCCTGACCAGGCGCACCTCACTGAAGAACGTGATTGCGACAGATTGCGACACAGACCATTCATTGGTGTGTTGCAAGGTCAAGCTGCAGCTGAAGAAATTCCATCGTGTTAGACAGCCTGGAAAGGCACGGATTGACACCAGCAAGATGGCCCAACCAGAACTTGTTGAGCGGTTTGCCTCCACCTTTGAGAAGGAACTTGGTCTACCACAAGAAGGAGAATCTGCAAAGCAGAAGTGGGAAGAGCTGCAAAACACCATCCACCGCACAGCCTTGGCTACCTTTGGGAGGAAGACCTCGAAGTCACAGGACTGGTTTGATGCCAAGTTGACCGAGATGACCCCCGTCATTGAAGCTAAGCGCTCAGCTCTTGCCGAGTACAAGAAGTACCCAAACGAGAAGAATCTCCAGATTCTCAGGGCTGCGAGAAGCAAAGTTCAGCAGACTGCTGAACGAGTACTGGACTCAGCTCAGCCAAGACATTCAAACCGCTGCCATAACAGGGTACATCCGTGGTATGTACGACGGCATCAAGAAAGCACTTGGTCCAGCTCAGAGCAAGACGACCCCCCTCAAATCCTCCACTGGGGAGGTGATCACAGAAAAGAACAAGAAGATGGAGAGATGGGTGGAGCACTACTCCGACCTCTACTCCAGATAGAACACCGTGACACCGTCAGCCCTTGATGCCATCGACTGCCTGCCGTCCTTGGACGAACTTGACGGTGAGCCAACCATCGATGAACTCAGCAAGGCCATTGATAGCTTGGCCGCTGGCAAGGCACCCGGCAACGACGGCATACCCCCCAACCTGATCAAGCACTGCAAGACCGCCCTACTGCTGCCATTGCATGACGTCCTCTGCCAGTGCTGGAAGGAAGGTGCCATACCACAGGACATGAGGGACGCCAAGATCATCACCCTCTACAAAAACAAAGGGGAGAGAAGCAACTGCAACAACTACAGGGGCATCTCCCTCCTCAGCGTTGTTGGCAAAGTCTATGCACGAGTTGTTCTCGTTCGTCTACAGAAGCTTACCGAGCGTGTCTACCCCGAGTCTCAGTGTGGCTTCCGCGCTGAGCGATCGACGGTAGACATGATATTCTCCATCAGCCAACTCCAGGAGAAATGCAGAGAACAGAACATGCCCCTGTACGTCGCCTTCATCGACCTCACCAAAGCGTTCGATCTGGTCAGCAGAGATGGCCTTTTCAAGATCCTGCCAAAGATAGGATGCCCACCAAAGTTGCAAAGCCTCATCGAATCGTTTCACACCAACATGCAGGGGATAGTGCAGCACGACGGCAACGTCTCAGAGCCATTCAACATACGCAGCAGAGTGAAACAGGGCTGTGTACTTGCGCCAACCCTCTTTGGGATTTTCTTTGCTATGCTCCTGAGGCATGCCTTCAGCACAGCAACAGAGGGAATCTACCTGTACACAAGATCTGACGGCAGGCTTTTCAACCTCGCCCGCCTGAAAGCCAGAACCAAAGTATGCGAGGCTCTAATCAGAGACATGCTGTTCGCAGACGACGCTGCAGTCGCGACCCACACACAGCAGGAGCTTCAGACCCTGATGGACCGCTTCTCCCAGGCATGCAAGGACTTCGGGCTTACCATCAGCCTGAAGAAGACTAGCGGCTTTGCGCAAGGCACGAAAGCACCACCAGCCATCACCATTGACGACTACGAGCTGGAGGTCGTGAATCAGTTCACGTACCTGGGGTCCACGATCAGCAGCAACCTCTCCCTTGATACAGAGATCGACAAGAGGATTGGAAAATCAGCCTCCACACTCGCTCGCCTCACCACACGAGTGTGGGAGAATCCCAAACTCTCTGTCAAGACGAAGATGGCAGTGTACAACGCCTGCGTCATCAGCACACTGCTCTATGGGAGTGAGACGTGGACAACATACGCCCAGCAGGAAAAGAGACTGAACTCCTTCCACTTGCGCTGCATTTGCCGTATCCTGGACATAGCCTGGCAACCAAAGTGCCCAACACAGAAGTTCTGTCCCGCGCCAGCCTTCCCTCCATGTTTACTCTACTCAGGCAGCGCAGGCTCCGCTGGCTAGGCCACGTTTACCGTATGGAGGATGGCAGAATCCCCAAAGACGTCCTCTACGAAGAACTGGCAACTGGCAGGAGAGACGTTGGCCGCCCACAGCTGTGCTTTAGAGACGTCTGCAAGAAAGACATGAAGGCCCTGGAGATCAACACAGAGCGCTGGGAGGACCTTGCAAAGGACCGCTCCAAATGGAGAGGCACCCTGACCAGACAGCTCAAGGCGGGTGAAGAGAGACTGACTGCTGCAGCAGATGAAAAAAAGGACCCGCAGGAAGAACCGCCACAGCTCCAGCAGCATGGAGACCACCCACAAGTGCGACCTGTGTGACAGGGACTGCCATTTGTGCATCGGCCTGTTCAGCCACAGGCAGTGCTGTCCCAGCAGAGTAGATGTTTAGGATTCTCTTCCATGGTCATCATAGACCGACAGAGGCCGACTCGACCATGCCGAGAGTGAATGCCCAGATGGAGGGACTTTAGTCGCCCCTGTCTGGATCGCCGGAGTCCTGGATGGTGGTGGAGTCCAAGACACAGCAAGTACTCTGTTCTGTTACCACCTCATCAGATCTAGAGATTTCTTGTCCTGCTGGGGGTGGGGAGAGCCAGTCGCAGCGGTCAACTGCTTCTGGTCTCTCCCGAGGTTGTCGTGGGTTCCTTTCTTCCACCCGAGGCCATTGTGGGTTCCTCTCTTCAGCCCAAGGCCGTTGTGGGTTTCTCTCCTCTGCCCAAGGCCATTGTGGGTCCAGGCTCACTGCCAAGATCACAGTGGGTCCAGCCCCTTCAGCTGAGGTCTTCGTGGGTGCTCTGTCCCAGCCCAAAACCTCAGTGGGTGCTGCTTCCCCTCCGGTTGAGGTCTTCGCGGGTCTTCACCATTCACACACACATTCACACCTCGGGCCACTTTAGAGTCTCCAATTAACCTAACTTGCATGTTTTGGGTCTGTGGGAGGAAACCGGAGTACCCAGGGTAAACCCACGCAGACATGGGGAGAACATGCAAGCTCCACACAGAAGGGTCACTGATGGTCAGGGGGGTGGGATCAAACCCACGATGGTCAGGGGTGGAATTGATCCCATGACCTTCTTACTGTGCTGCCACTTTGCTACCCACTCTGCCACCATGCTGCCCAAAGGTCACCAAAGGTGATGTTAATAGTTATCAAATTTTCCATTTTAAAAACAAGTATTTCATCACCAAAATCTCATATTTTCATATTTTTGTCATAGTCAATTGGGCTCTTTGACACCTTTGGGCTTCGACTGGCGGGGGATTTTGTTCTGGATCAGTCCACCCATCCGTCTGTCCATCCAGCTGTCCCATTTTTGTGAAATCAGCTCCTCCTACAGTTTTCTTCTGATAGTTTTGAAATTTGTTTCCAGGGTTTGATATATATTGATGATGCACATATTGCAACTTGGTTCTAATCGGACAATTTTTGCAGGAGTTGTAGCCCCGAACTTATGACCTCCTATTTCACCTCACTTCATAGACAATAACTGTCTTGCGAAATCAACTTCTCCTACAGTTTTGTTCCAAATGTTTTGAAACTTGGTACCATGGTTTGATATACACTGATGATGTGCATATTGCAGTTTGACTCTCATCAGATGACCTTACCATCAAAGGGCAGGGGTCACATTTTCCTTGAATCTTGTAAATGTAATAACTACTGAAAGAAATGATGTAGGCTTTTCAAATCGATACAGTAGTTTTATCTAAGACAAATCTTGGAGGGCTTACACCCTTACCTGACTATGGGTTTGTGGTCGAAATGTCAAAGGTTAAAGTCAGCATTCCATTTGCACTATGGTAAATGGTAAATTTACTATTACTATAAAATGAGTAAAGCTAGAGCCACCAGACCTGGTACACAGGTTCACCTTGGGATCCTGACCTCTGACGATGGGTTTGGGGTCAAAAGGTCAAAGGTCAAGATTAACATTCCTTATGCCTTATTACTGTACAGCAAGTAAAGCTAGGGTCACCAAACTTCGTACATACGTTCACCCTGTGACCCTGAAGGGTGACTATGGATTTGGGATTGCAGGGTCAAAGGTCAACACCAAAATGGCTTATAAATTATATCTCCACAACAAAGAAAGCTAGGGTCACCTAACCTGATACACAGGTTCACTCTGATACCATGACCTCTGACTACAGGTTTGAGGTCAAAAGGTCAAAGGTCAAGGTTGACACTCCCTATGCCCTCTTACTATAGAACATGTAAAGCTCTCAAGGGTCACCAACCTTGCTACACAGGTTCACTTCGGGATACTGACGTACAACTATGGGTTGTATACTTTGTTGTATATTCGTGGATGATGGGCTTATCATAATTTGATTCTGCCACAGTAATTATATTGAAAAGTTGAAGACTGCTCTCTGTCAGTAAGTATTGGGATCTTCAAAGAAAATGGAGGTGGGAGATATTGCAGTTGTGCTCTTGCTCTTGTTTTTTCTTGAGTTGATTTAATACAAAAGAAATAGCATAAGACTTATGATAGACTTAGCTTTGAGATCACAGTTTCAATCATTTCACACTTTCACAATCTGACAAAATTAATTTCATATTTGTGTTGTTTTAGAGTTTAAGCAGGTTTGGGTGCAGAGGACTGGGTATTTAGCAGCACTAGCCTTAAATGGTGCAGAAAATGGAATGCAGGCAGCTAGTTAAAATCTATAGCTGCTGGCTGTTGAATGAATGAATGAATGAATGAATGAATGAATGAATGAGAAAGGACAACCCTGATATTTTGAACTCTGAGAATGAGTCTGACTTATGCCCAGCCATGACTGGCAGTCATGGCTGCCAGTCTCTTCTGGCAGTCCTGAAGAGAGCCCTGCCAGAGGAGAGTGCTACTTGATGAGAGTCCTGTCTGTTTGGTAGTGATGGCCAGATGAGGCTTGCTTGAAGCTTTTCAACAAATTGGTTCATATGGACGAAGCCTCATGTGAACTTCCTTTGCTCGACTAGGCCATCTACTGGACAAAAAGTATACAACATGCATATTTTTACAAGGGCATTATTGGTTTAATCTGTATTTTTCCCATTTCAATAAATGTACTGTCTTTTGAGAAATATTAATGATCACAAGGGAAAAAAAATAAATAATAAAACTGGGTGACTCCAGTGAATGTGCTTGTGTTACTTGGTGTGCTTGTGTTACTTATCCATTTTTATTAAGAAATAACTTTTCACCAGTCTTTGGACTAAGGCAATTTCTTTTTTTTTTTTAGATTATTTCACCAGCTTTTGAGAACACTATCTTAGAAGGCACAGAAAATGCAGGTGTGCAAAGGAAGGCTACAGCAAGTTTGTACAGTGTATGGTAGACACATTTCTGTCTTTCCCAGTACATTCACTTCCATTGTCCTTATTCTCATGCAGGGCACGATAGTGCTTTAGCATAGATGATGTGCTATTGTTGTATCCAAGCTCTTTGAAACACAACAGACACTTCACCTTGCAAATAAAAAAAAAAAGTTACAAGCTGGAACTTGAACCCCAGCCTCCCAGTTACGGGGTAGATGCTCTGTCTCTAGGCCACCACTCCAGTTACAAGAAATATCCACATTTTGTGAAAAATGCACCAACTTAATAACTGTAAATACCTTATTGGGAGAAATGAGATCAAAATGTTCCCAAAACAGGAGAAGTGTTCCCAAACAGGAGAAGTCCATCTTTTCAGTGCTAGCTCCATCTGAAAATGAAGATTGGCTGTGACATATCCCATACAAAGTCAAAGATCTGATAACACAAAATGTGAGGGACGGGGATTTCCACCATAGCTACTCACTTTATTTCATGTTGCATGCAAAATCATGAATGGCTTCCTGACCTAGTCATATGGTACAACTCGAAATGTGCTTCACCAGATATTTCCTGGAGTACTTGGTGCACGCTCCAAAGCTCAGGAAGTCCCATCACTACTGATTGGGAGTGTGCTGTTGGCCCCAGTGAAAGATGTAAGCACTCTTGTGTCCAGGGGCCATGGAGGAGGGCATGCCTGAGGAGGAGGAGCAGTGGTAGCAGCCCAGCACCGCCATGACACTGGCCTTTGGGGGAAGACACTTCTGCATGGAGTGACTGGGGTGCTGCAGGTTAAGGACAGCAAGAGGCAGAGTGAGGAGCTCTGCCTTTACTGTAAGTATCTGGTTCCCAGATAGCAGCACCCTATGATGATAATGAGAAATATGAGCATACTTCTGGCTAGTGTCTTCCCCCGTACAGGTTTCCTGCAGACATCTGGTGTCGTGGTGGCAGATGGAGCATGCCCTGAATAGTGGATCCTAATCCTCAGCTTTTAAGGACTTTTATTGTTTGTTTTTTTAGCCCACTTTTAGTTTTTTAGCTTAGTTCTTAGTGTTTTACTCTAATTTTAGCTTATTTTATGTCATGATCAGGAGAGTGTGCCTCCCCCCTCCCTTCCTGTTTCTGTTTTCCCGGCTCCAAAGCTCATCAGCGCACCTGCGTAATTACACATCTGTGCTTCCTGATTCACCTGTGTATTTAAGGCCAGAGTGTGAAGAGCTCTCTGCTGGATCGTTGGGTATTGCTGCCTCACAACAAGCAGTCAGTGTTGTTTGGCAAGTTTATTATTTCTCCCTGTTGTCTTGCCTTTTTGTCTTCTCTTCTCCTCTCCTCAGGTTTGCTGCTACCTCCAGTGGTATGTCTCTGGTAGTAATGGCCAAATGAGGCTTTCTGGAGGACTTGAGGCCTTTCATCAAAATGGCTCATATAGACGAGGCCTCATGTGGGACTTCATTTTCTCTACCAGGCCATCTAGCTGACAAAACATATACAACATACTGATTTTTAACAAGGGTAGTATTGGTTTAATATGTACACTACCGTTCAAAAGTTTATTTTTATTTTCTTGTTTAAACAAGATGGCGACCGGGATGGTCACACTTTTTCAGTGCTGAGACAAAGTCGCTGATTTTTCCCATTAAAAATACCTAACCAACAGCGATCGGCGCTCGTGACGGACACCCACGGGCTGAATTTCCACCTCCATAAGAATACCGTTGGAATACCCCTTTAATCGGGAAGAGCTGCTGCGCTCTACCCGAAGTGATTGCTAAGCTAACGCTAGTTAGCTTAGCGCTGGCCCCAGTTGTGCCACCTAACTCCGACACGAAGCGACTCAGCCCCCGGTGAGGGCTTACCGGAGGAACTAACCGAGGCGGCAGTTGGGCGCGAGCCGGATCGGAGCTCGGGCGTGGCGTTGGTGAGAGACGGGGGCCACCTGGACCCAGCCAAACAATAGCCTGAGTTGGAGCCCAGTTGCGAGGCCCAGCGGAGGAACAACCAGACTGACGGCGGTTGGTGACAGGGCCTAGCGGAGGTACCACCCAGGCAGACGGCGGCAGGTGGCAGTGATCAGCGGAGCATCTACCGTGACCCCAGCGGAGCTCGGCTGCACCGGCGGTGTGCGGCGTGACTCGGTGGAGGAGCTGTACAGGAGCTCGGTTGCGGCAGCGGTGAGCAGAGGGACCAGCAGCGGAGGGGTTAGCTGAGGCCCAGCCGGATTCACTGTTTTTACTATCCACAGGTCAGTAAAATGCCACCAAAGAAGGAGGTAATGGAAGAGATCAAAAAATCTCTGAACTTCGTGTCAGAATAACTGGCTAAATTGTTTAGCCAGCAGGCCAAAATAATAGGCCTAATGGAAGATGTACGAGCCCTACAATTAACAATTCAAGAAAAAGACGAAAATTTTAAGGGCCTGGAGCAACGCGTCGAGGATCTTGAACAAGGTTCTCGTATGGATGACCTAGTTATAAGTGGACTAGACATCAAATATCAGTCATACGCCCATGCCACAACAGGACTGAGAGGTGAGGATGCTCCCATGAGTGAATCAGTCTCCCTAGAAAACCAGATGCTTCAGTTCCTGGATAGTAGAGATATTAAGGTAGAAGCTAATGCAATTTCAGCCTGTTATGCTTTACCGAAGAAAGATAACAAAACAAAGAAATCAATTGTGATGCGCTTTGTGAACAGAAGGGTAAAGAATGACATACTGAGGCAGGCCAGAAAGCTACGGGGAACACAAGTCTACCTAAATGAACACCTGACAAAAACAAATGCTGAAATAGCACGGCAAGCACAGATGCTGAAAAGACAAAATAAGATACAGGCAACCTGGACAAGAAATTGTAGAATTTGGATTAAACTAAATGGAACACCTGAGCAAGCAAAGAGTATAATGATCAGAGATGCTACTAACTTAGATAAATACAGATGAACACTGATTAAGAAAATTATGAGTCAATGATAATCCATATTCACACACACGGTAAGAATAGTTCTTTTGATACACCATGCCAAAGTACTTTAAAAAAAATAAGCAAAACAAACAAAAACTTATGACTGACTTGAGTAGACATCAATTATCCCCAGTTGGAGGAAGTCATTTGACACAGAGTGAGGAAACTCAAACTCTGAAAATATGCCATTATGCTGAACATAAACCACAAGAGATGGAGAATGATATTGATCCTGATAACCACTTTTTCAATAATATTCATAACCATTGTGAATATTACACTGAAAAGCAATTCAAAAGTCAAGTGCAACTAGATGGTAAACTATCAATAATACACTTCAACAGCAGAAGTCTTAACAAAAACTTTCCACAGATTCAGGACTATTTAAAACAGCTAGACAGAAAATGTACAGCTATTGCAGTCTCTGAAACCTGGCTTAATGAAGAGCAGGCTCCCTTGATGGCAATAGAGGGATATCAGATGTTTCATATTAACAGAGCTCAAAAAAAGGGTGGTGGTGTTGCACTGTATATTGATGACCTGTATAGGTGTAAGCTTGTAAATGGAATGTCCTTTGCACTACCAGGGATCTTGGAATGTGTTACTGTTGAGATTGACCAAGATAAAACAAAAAATCTAATTATAAGTTGTATATATAGAACGCTGGGAACTTGCATTGAGACATTCAGAGATAAATTAGTCGAGCTGTACAATAATATTACTTGTAAGAAAATGGTAGTAATTTGTGGAGATTTCAATATTGATTTACTGAATCCACATCAACAAAATGTAATTACAGAGTTCATGAACTCTATGTACAGCATGAGTCTATATCCCACAATAACACATCCCAGTAGAATCACAGTTCACACCACTACACTTATTGACAACCTGTTTGTCAATGTTATTGATAAGAAAATAGAAAGTGGATTATTGATAAATGATATAAGTGACCACTTGCCAACCTTTGCACTTATCCATGGCCACACGGGGGCCAATACAGAAAAAATCTCAAAATCGTTCAGATACAAATCTCCAAATGCAATCAGTTCTTTTAAAGAGGACTTGCTGAAGCAAGACTGGACAGAAGTCTATGTATCAGATGTAAATTAAGCCTATGACACATTTATAAACATTGTAACCACTCTTTATGAAAAAAACTGTCCATTAGTTAAAAAAAAGCTTAAACATAAATTTGCCGATAAGCCATGGTTAACCAAAGGACTACAAAAGGCGTGTAAAAAGAAAAATTTATTATATAAAGCTTTCCTAAAGAAAAGGACAAAAGAGGCAGAGCAGCGGTTTAAAACATACAAAAATAAGTTAACATATATAATAAGATGTAGTAAAACAGACTATTACAGTAAAGAACTGGAGAAAAACAAAGACAATATTAAAAATACATGGACAATACTTAGCAGTATCCTTGGAAACAAAAGCAGAAATACAAGCAACCCAACCAATATTCCAAAAAATAAAACGACTCAGAGTGTGAATGTAGCCTCACCTGCAGATGAATTTAATAACTTTTTTGTTAACATTGGTCCTAATTTGGCTCGAGAAATACCCACTACGGTGCCTACAGGTGATACAATATGCAATAACACTGCTATAAAAGACTCCATTTTCATAAAGAACACAGACGAAAGAGAGGTCATTGAAATTGTTAAATCGTTTAAAAGTAAAACATCTACGGACTGTGATGGTATTGACATGCTCTTAGTCAAAACTATTATTGAATGCTTAGTAAAACCACTGACGTATATCTGTAACCTGTCTCTCCAAACAGGTATATTTCCCAATGCAATGAAAATAGCTAAAGTAATTCCAATATACAAGACGGGTGACAGAGGGGAATTCTCAAACTATAGACCAATTTCACTATTACCGCAATTTTCCAAGATACTTGAAAAAATATTCTATGAGAGAATTGACAACTTCATACTGAAGAATAATTTATTGTGTGAGCAGCAATATGGGTTCAGACATAAGAGGACAACTGCATATGCTCTAATGGAATTTATAGAAAAAATATCAACAGCCATTGAAAATAAAGAGTATTCAGTTGGAGTATTCCTGGATCTTAAAAAAGCATTTGATACAGTGGATCATAATTTATTATTAAAGAAACTACAAAATTGTGGTATTAGAGGGGTAGCACTGTCCTGGTTAAGTAGTTACTTAAAGAATAGATATCAGTATGTATGTGTTAGTAACAAAAACTCACAGTTACTGAAGGTTACTTGTGGAGTCCCACAGGGTTCAGTTTTGGGGCCATTATTATTCAATATGTATATAAATGACATATGTAAAGTTTAAAAAAAAAATGGACTTAATATTGTTTGCCGATGACACTAATCTATTATGCAGTGGAAACAATTTGGAACAACTTCTGGATACACTCGGAAAGGAATTAGGAAAGCTTAAACTGTGGTTTGATTCAAACAAATTAACGCTCAATTTAAGTAAGACAAAATTTATAGACTTTAACAACCATCACAACAACTCAGTACCTAAACTCAGTGTAAATGGTGTAGAGATTGAAAGGGTATCTGAAACTAAATTTCTTGGAGTAATAATTGATAATAAACTGTGTTGGAAGTCACATATTAATTATATTAAAGGTAAAGTATCCAAATCAATTGCAATATTACACAGAATGAAATATTTGCTGAATCAACCCACACTATATACCTTGTATCATTCATTAATACTCCCATACATGACATATTGAAATGAAGTATGGGGAAATACATATAAAACAAACATATATCCACTCTTTATGCTTCAAAAGAGAGCTATTAGAATAATAAACAAAGCAGCTTACAGGGAACCAACAAACCCACTTTTTCTTAAACTAAATGCTCTCAAGTTGAAAGATCTGGTTGACTTTAAAACTGCAATAATAATGTTTAAAGTGAAGAATTTATCACTGCCCGCAAATATCTAACTAACTAACTAACCTGCACTTATATAGCGCTTTTCTAGTCACAAAGACCACTCAAAGCGCTTTCATTAATACTAACCCTCTATTCTAAGGGCCTATAGGAAACAGATATCTAGGGACAATTTAGAACAGCCAATTAACCTAACATGCATGTCTTTGGCATGTGGGAGGAAACCGGAGAAACCCCGGAGTAAACCCACGCAACACGGGGAGAACATGCAAACTCCACACAGATCACTGTTGGTCGGGGGCTGGGATCGAACCCACGATCCCACAATCCCCACAATCCCCCGGCCAAGGGTAAACTGTGCTGCCGCAGTGCTAACCACTGCGCCACCGTGCAGCCCAAAAGTTGTTCCAAATAAGGGAGAAACGATATCACTTCAGAGAAACATGTATATTTCAAAAGCCTACAGTGAGAACAACCACCAAGCAACACTGTGTTTCAGTGCAAGGAGTCAGATTATGGAACGATTTTGGACCTGAATTAAAATCATGTACAACGCTTGGACAATTTAAACAAAAACTAAAGGAAGAAATACTCCAAACATATATGCAAGATGACATGTAAAATCACATAAGGATTGTCATATCCAGCCTGTGCTGTGTTGTTGCCCAGTTTTTCTTTTTTTGTTTTGTTTTTTTGTTTTTTTTTTCTTTTGTCACATTTGGTCTTAGCTTTGTTCTGAATTGTAATCGCTCTTGTTTTGTTTTTCTTTTGAATTCTTGGATGGAATATGGGTGGGCAATATAAGCTGCAGCTTCAGCCATCACCCATTTCGGATAACTTTTGTTGAACTGTATAATCAGAGGAGTTACTGTCTAATTTGACCTTGTTGGATTTTATTTCCCCCTTTTGCTATACTATTCAGTTCCTTTTAACCTGTACTATCCGAAATAAAATAAAGATTCAGTCATTCAAAAAAAAAGTTTGGGGTCACTTGGAAATTTCCTTATTTTTGAAAGAAAAGCACTGTTTTTTTTTTCAATGAAGCTAACTTTAAACTAATCAGAAATACACTCTAATATCTAATATACATTGCTAATGTGGTAAATGACTATTCTAGCTGCAAATGTCTGGTTTTTGGTGCAATATCTACATAGGTGTATAGAGGCCCATTTCCAGCAACTATCACTCCAGTGTTCTAATGGTACAATGTGTTTGCTCATTGCATCAGAAGGCTAATGGATGATTAGAAAACCCTTGTGCAATCATGTTAGCACAGCTGAAAACAGTTTAGCTGGTTAGAGAAGCTATAAAACTGACCTTCCTTTGAGCAGGTTGAGTATCTGGAAAAAAATATTTCAAATACAAATCATTATTTCTAACCTTGTCAATGTCTTGACTATATTTTCTATTCATTTTACAACTCATGGTGGTAAATAAGTGTGACTTTTCATGGAAAACACAAAATAATTGTCTGGGTGACCCCAAACTTTTGAACGGTAGTGTATTTTTTTTTTCATTTCAGTAAATGCACTGTCTTTTAAGAAATATCAGTGATCATAAGGCAAAAAAAATAATAAAACTGAGGTGATTAGAGTGAATGTGTTTGCGATACTTTTCAACAGTCATAGTGTCTTTCTCAGTACATTCATCTCTGTCCTTATTGTCATGCAGGGCACAATAGTGCCTCAGTATAATGATGTGTTATTGTTGTATCCAAGCGCTTTGAAACACAACAGACACTTCACTGTGTAAATATATTATTAGAATGACCCAGCCAGGACTTGAACCCCAGCTACCCAAGTACAGGATAGATATTTTACCTCTAAGGTACTACTTAGTCATGGGTAGTTGAGGCTTTCTTGAACACTTGAGCCTTTCATCAAAATGGTTCATATAGACGAGGTCTCATGTGAAACTTCATTTGCTCTACTTGGCCATGTAGTTGACAAAGTAGACAGCATGCAGATTTTTACAAGGGCATTATTGGTTTAATGTGTATTTTTTCAATTTCAATAAATGTGCTGTCTTAAGAAATATCAATGATCATAAGGGAAAAAAGAAATAATAAAACTGGGGTGACTCCAGTGAATGTGTCTGTGTTACTTCGTGTACTTGTATGACTTATCCATTTTTATTAAGAAATAATAAATTTTCAACAGTCTTATACTGTCCCAGTACATTCAACTCTGGCCTTATTCTCATGCAGGGCACAATGGCAATAGTGCCTCAGCATAATGATGCGTAATAATGACCCAAGCTCTTTGAAACACAAGAGACACTTCACCTTGCAAATAAAAATGAAATTAGAGGAATAACACAGCTGGGATTCGAATCCAGGCCTCCCACTTGTAAAGCAGATGTATTACTTCTAAGCCATCACCTCAGTTACAAGAGATAGCCACTATTTGTCAAAAATACATCAATAGGAGAAATGCGCCCAAACTGTTCCCAAACGGGAGAAGTCCATGTTTTTGGTGCTGGCTCCATCTGAAAATTGGCTGTGACAAATCCCTTACACAGTCAAACATGACAAAACAAAACGTGAGGGACGGGGATTTCGGTTGGGTACCGCTGCTCACTTTATTTCATGCAAAATCACAAACAGTTTCCTGACCCAGTCACGTGGTCCAACGTCAACACATACATCATGATGCACGCCTCGCCAAATATTTCCTGGATAAGATCAGCGCACCGGTGCCTGCCTTCCCATCACTAGTCTCCAGAGCTGTGCGTGCACACTCGCCTGAACCAAACTACCTTCCAGACAGCAGCTTCTCCATCCAGGTCACCCAGTCATTCCTCTTCCTTCCCTGCAGTCTCCAGTTCCCCTTCATCTCTTTCACGCTGGTGTTCACTGCTGGGCTCTCTGTTAGTGTTGTAAGACTCATTCCCTCTGCTGTCAGTTCCCCATTGACTGTACTCAGTATTAACCATTCCTCTCCTCCTCTTTCTCCTAGGCTGTATGTGGCACCAGCGTGCATCTGTTTTCTATGTATGTAAGTTGGCATTTTTGTTGCGGGTTTCATTAATTTGTGGTGTATGTACATATTATTTAAGTCAGCATGTTTGTATAGGGATTTTGGGTTTTCATTAAAGTGGTGTTAATCTTTCATGTGAGTCTGAGTGTTCATCTGAAGTGGTTTGCCCAGCACTTAAGCCTCCTCAAAATATTAAATCATGACATTTTAACTTAATTTTAATTCTTAGATTTTAGATTTGTTTGTTTTTTTATTTTAGTGGGCATGTTGTGCATATTTTATCTAATAAATGCTTTTGTTTGAACAAGCATTTTAAGTTTCTCTTTGATTCTGTGACTCTTCACCTGGTTTTTAAAGAACTTGCAAAGTGATGTTTTTAATAACCCCTCAGCCATGTTACATTATCAATCTACTGTATATTTACCTGTATTTAGCCACCACCAACAGGGGTATTATGAATTAAGTGGACAATTTATTAAAAGTTATATTTCCATTTACCATAAAAGAAATTAGAGATTAAACATTTGGGACAACATCAGCCAGAGGATTTAAACATCACTCAGTCAGGAGAAGACAAAAACTTTTTCAACCCAGACTAGTTCAGAAGGAAAAGACCTGCTAAACACGGAAGTAAGTAGCAGTGTGGAAAATGCTATTTGACTTGGTTGGAAGAGCTAATATGGTGGATCAGATTGAGTCCACTCACAAACATGCAATTGATCTCCACAAGCAGATGAGAACAGACTCATATGTTCTAGATGGAATGAAAGAACCTTAGTGAAGAAGCTCACATACCCCACACATCCCCATATCAGAGTTCTCACTGAACATATTAATGCATGCCCTCATCTGATGCAAATATAAATCTATCTGTCAAAGGAATTAGTGTCTTTCTCATTCAGAGTTAATATTGAAGTCCTTATGGTGTTGTTGGTTAACCCCTCATTGGCTGGATGTCAAAATCGAACTCATTCAAGATATGAGTTCAAGCTTCTGTATAAATTTGAAGTCAAGCCGATGAGAACTGTAGAAGCTATTGTGGCGAAACCTAAAATGTCGAACAGATGGATGTGTCAAAAACAATGTGTGAAGATGATTCCAGGCTCAGATGGCATTACAATGCACAGCCTGACTTCAAAGACACCTCAGTTCATTTATGGATTGCTGGACTTTGACCAAAAAAAAAGACAAATTTGCCTAGATGAAAGATCATCATTCAGCCTTTCTTTTCAAGTGAGCGTCCCTGGTGAGTCCATTTTACATTATTGGTAAGATTGTATTGACTGTAACTTAAGAATCTTGGGTTTCCCTTCTCTGAAATATTACTTTGGTTGTACTGTAAATGAGCATTAACTGGTTAAGTTTGGATTTGTCATTTATTATGGTTTAACATGACAATAGCAGTTCAGTGACATTCATTGTCATTATTGCAGTCTCCACTTCTGCTTAGACCATTACACTAATGGGTGCTTATGATCTGAGGAGGTTTCAGCTCACGGAGCAAAGAGTTAGTGTTTATTGCACCTCACCAGACATTCTATGCAAGAGACACTACTGTAAAAGAATAATATGCTTGAAGAACTTCACTGTTTTAGAGTTCCTCACAGCACTGAAGCTGCTCTCGCGAAGGTCACTGATGATTTACTGATAGCATCTGGTTATACTTGTTCCTTCTTTGTGATGCTTTGCCAATCCTTTACTGCAGCTGTCTTCAGTTGTTACTTGTTTGTGGGTCTTTCTGCCTTAAGTTTTGTCTTATGCAAGTCAAATGCTGCTCAATCGAGTTGATATCTGATGACTGGCTCAGCCATTGCAGAATATTCCACTTCTTTGACTTAAAAATACTCCTGGGTTGCTTTCGCAGTATGTTTTGGGTCATTGTCCATCTGCACGGTGAAGTGCTGTGTTATGTTCATAATTAGGCCCAAAGAAGACGGGGTGTTATGTCCAAACAGAGAACCTTTATTAAACACAATACAACGAAACCCTACAGGCTTTCAGCACTCCCTGCTGACCAGGTTGTCCACGACTTAAGAGGACTCGCCCCTTTCGTCTCCACCTCTTATACTCTGGGTGGCATCAC
Organism: Pholidichthys leucotaenia; assembly: GCA_020510985.1. Taxonomy (NCBI): domain Eukaryota; kingdom Metazoa; phylum Chordata; class Actinopteri; order Cichliformes; family Pholidichthyidae; genus Pholidichthys; species Pholidichthys leucotaenia. The sequence continues at coordinate 34,204,750 of CM035843.1, forward strand.
TACCGGAAACCGTTAGTCTGCCACCTCTGCCCATTCCCCGGCCAACCCGGCCGCCATCTTTCTAATACCACAATTTACATACATTACATCTGCCCCCCCTCAAAAAAAAAAGGTTCAAGTACACAATTCGGCCCACCCCAATTTAACACCCGATACATCCACTAAGTAAAAAATATGTACAAAAAGAAACAAACCGCCTACCCACTCCTACAACTGAGGCTGGGGGCCGGGTAGACTGCCAGCGCCCCCTACACCACTGGTGGAGTATTCTGCCACCTCAATTCTGATAGTCCAAAATAAAAGAAAGCTATGTAACTAATTAAATTAATCCCCAAAAGCACAAATGTATATGCAAACAGCAAAATTACAAATCTATAAAACCTAAGCAAACCCTTATTGGCGGCCCCCACCCAACACATCCCTCCCACATATGGGCACATCGTAAAGCAGTGTTGGGAAAATTTTTCAGTTCAACCAAAATTCACATCATACCCTTCACATATACTCATTCCAAAGGGCCCTAATTCACTTACTATAATTACATTGCCTTTTCTTTTCTTCTCTTTTTTTTTTAATGTACATCACAGACAACTCAACGCCTGGCAACTCACCAAAATAGAAATACAAATTAAAACAAATTGGCAGTGACAAAAATTCACAATCCTTTTCATTTAAAACTCAGAAGACAAAAATACCTAATGAATTACCATCCTTAAAATTTAGCATTCAATTTACATAGAAAAATTATTTCTTCTATCATCCCAATTAAACACTTGGGGCACCGACTCAACAAGAAAACTATTTACACAATGACACTGGGCTAACCACTAAACACACACAAAATTCCCAGCAGTCATCTTTTACGGCCCAGGGAGAACCTTTCGTCTGGATTGTCATCTGGGGGATCCCTCCCGGAGCGCCGCTGTCTCTTCGCCTCCAGGGACGAGCTGCGCTGTCTGCTCCTCTCCCTTATGCAGCGCAGTTCATTAGGATGTCTCCATGTATTGTTGGACAAGCCCAGACACCCATCTTCTTGAGCAGCCTCAACCTGGAACCGTCTCCAGTCGTCATGTCACTCTCGCGACCCGTGGTCACCTCTCATGCGAGCCTCAACCCTGGGCTGGACCAGATCACCAACCCATAGGGAGGCCCTGCCACTCTTTCCAGAACCACCATGATGCAAGCAGCCTTCCTTTTCTGAACCGGTTGGCTCGTGAGTCCGGTTCGACGACCTCTTGGAAGGTCTCCACTTGGAGCGTTTCAGAACAGCGCTCCTCGGTCTCACCCCTTCAGTCCTCAGGGCGGGCACCTCATCCCTATCTGCCCCTACGGGGGTCCCGTCATGCCACCCAGCTCCCACACCAAGGGCTGCTTGGGTATCGGCATCGGGTCCATCCCTAGGTGGCGTTGCATGGTGCCAGGCATGCGCTCCTCTGGTCACATCCAACCAGTCCGTATCCCACACCTCCTCCCGTTTCTGGATCCGGTGGTGGGGGAACAGTCTCTTCACTGTGGCCAAATTTAACATGGAGATCGCTATTCCCATAGCCAATAAGGGCAGGACCTCAACACCATCTAAGTCAATCGTGCTGCCAATCTAGCCTGTGGTCTCCGGGGAGACCATGTGCACAGTGGTGGGAGCCTTCTGCGGAGAATCCGCTCCATGCTGTCGATTCTTCCGCTCAAAGTTGATGCATGCCTTGGTGAAGTGATTTAACAGACTGCACTTCCCACAACACTTGCCCTTCGCCGGACACAACCTGGATTTTTAGCGGTGTTGGGGGGACCCACAGCTACAACATCTTGGCGTACCCAGGGTGGACCTGATTTTCACAATGGAGGCAAACTTTTCTTCTCCACTGTCCTCATCCTCAGGGTCCAACTGCAGCGCCATCACACGAGGCTCGCCTTGGGTCGGAAGTGAGAACTTCTCAAGGTCCCTCGCTATCGTTTCAGCTGCCTCGAATTGCTGCACTAGCTCGATAGCGTCGTTCAACATCAGCTCACCTGGGTGGTTAGGAGCCTTGACCAAGCCGCAAGGCACCGAACATGCTCCGCTAGTTGGTCTCAGATCATCTCATCCTCCAGGTTTCCAAACTTGCAATCCCTCGCCAGCTCCCGGAGGTCCACAATAAATCTTCTCACGGACACACCCGTCCGCTGGCAGCACTGTCTAAAAGGGATGCGCCAGACTGTGATGTTTTCAGGGGCGTGATAGTAGTGCGCCATTAACTCCACAACTTTGTCACAACTATCAGCTCCGCCAAGATTCTCCAACATTCCTTGCCCCTCCATGCCCAAATTTATTTATTTAGCGAATGCAAAGTCCTTAAGCCAAGCAGTTGCCTCCTGGTTTGCTGTATGGAGGGTGTGTAATCCTCCTTCCAGTCTTTGGAGCGGGCAAGCCTCTATGATGTGTTCCATTGTTTGCTCCTCTCCACATGCGCACAGTGGGCTAGGGCTACTGCCCCATCTGTGAAGGCTGGCCAAGCAGGGGCCATGTCCAGTCCTGAAGCGATTGAGTGTAGACCACTGTCTCCTTGGGAGGTTGGTGCCCGGGACCTGTTGGTTGGGGTTTATCACCAGCTGTTTGTTTGGGACCTCCTTGGTCTCCCATTCCTCTTGCCAAGCTGTCTGGATGGTAAAGTCAGCTGGGGGAGGGTTTTTCCAAATCGGCCGTCTGGATGAAAGTCGGGCAGTGGGTGGAGTGTAGATATCTGCATGGATTGGTAAGTGAGGAGAATCTTTAACTTTTTGGAGCATCCTTTGAGTTAATGCTGCTCGCCGGATGTGTGGAGGGGCTATGTTTGACAGTACAGAGAGCCAGGGGAGTGGTGTTGAGCGGATTGTTCCAGTTATAGTTCTCATGGTTGTGTTGAGCTGGGTGTCTACATGGTGTGTGTAAGATGACCTGGACCAGACAGGGGCACAATATTCTGCTACAGAGTATGAAAGGGCCAGTGCTGAGGTTCGCAGGGTGGAGACTGCCGCCCCCCATTTTGCACCAGCGAGCTTGCAGAGCAGGTTGTTTCGTACCTTCACCTTAGCAGCCGTCCCCTTTAGATGTTCCTTGAAGGATAAGGTCCTATCAAGGGTCACTCCAAGATAAGTTGGATTTGGGGCATGCTTAAGCTTGAGTCCGCTCAGGTGGATGTTTAGTTCTCTGGCAGCTTTTGCATTGAGGAGATGGAATACACTGGAGACGGTTTTTGCTGGGCTTGGTTTTAAGCGCCAGATTTTGCAGAACTGGTCCAGTTTGGCAAGATCTTCCGTGAGCACCCGTTCCAGTGGTTCAAAGTCTGGTGCTTGGAATGCCAAACAGATGTCGTCTGCATAGGTGAATTTACGGGATTTTGTAGTAGGCAGGTCGTTTATGTAGAGGTTGAACAGAGTTGGAGCTAGAACTGAGCCTTGTGGGAGTCCGTTTTTCTGCATTCTCCATGCACTTGTCTTCTGACTGAGGTGGACTCTGAACCTTCGGTTGGTCAGCAGGGTTTTTATAATTGCTGTTGCCCAAGCAGGGATCGCCTTTATAAGTTTCAGGAGGAGGCCTTTGTGCCAGACCGTATCATAGGCGGCTGTAAGATCGAGAAACACAGCCCCTGTCTTCAGTCTGCTCTCGAAGCCATTTTCGATGAAGGTGGTTAGGGCCAGTACTTGTTCTCCTGTACTGCGGTCCTTGCGGAAACCTGCTTGATCCACACTTAAAATATCCTCTACTTCTGGGGAAATGCGTTGCAGTATTAGGCGCTCCATGATTTTGTAAGGAACGCTGAGTAGGGAGATTGGGCGGTAGCTTGCTGGTAATTTGTGGTCTTTGCCAGGTTTTGGGATGGCAATGACCTTTGCTGTCCGCCATTTCTTTGGGATCGAGTTTGTTTGTGTGATCCTTGTGTAGAATTGTGTCAACCAGGTTAGGGCTCGGGGGCCAAGATTTTTCATGAATTCTGGGAAGATGTTATCGTATCCTGCTGCCTTTCCACATTTCAGGCTCTGTAGGACTTTCTCCAGTTCAGCAGCCTCGAAGGGTTCAGGGTTCGTTTCCTCTACAGGCATTTTTTGGTGTTTTTTTTAGCTCAGTTGTAACTGCTCTTTTGGTGTCTTTGTCTTGGGGTGCTTTGGCGATAGTCAGTAGGTGGGATGCAACTTGGTTGGGTGTGACGGATGCTCGGCTTTGGCTAGGGGGCTTCTGTGCAGCTCCTAGGCGACGGATGAGGCTCCAACATTTCCTGCTAGAGTGGGTAAAGCTCCGGTCAGCAACTGTCTCCTCCCATTTCTTTCGCCGAGCTGTATTTAGCGATTCAATGAGATGGTCTGCTATCTCTGGGTCCCCTGATGTTTGATAGGATTGTAGGAGGGCAGCACTTTCTCCGTCCAAACATGGGACATAGAGGGGTCGGTAGCCTCGTGGGATTGCAGTATGGGCAGCCTTGAAGATTGCCCAAATTATGAACTAACACTGCTCTGGCACAAAGTTTTTCGAGCTCACCAAGGTTTAAGACTACCATATAGTTGGTGAAGACTGCAAACCATCTAAGCGGCACCACAGGAGGCTCCCCGGTGACTCCAGAAATGGCCGAAAGTTGGCAACCGACCTTTCCATAACAGCTTTTACCCCACCGCCAAATGCTGTATCCATAATTAGACCCAGAGAAGATGGGGTGTTATGTCCAAACAGAGAACCTTTATTAAACACAATACAATGAGACCCTACAGGCTTTGGGTGCTCCCTGCCGACCAGGTTGTCCACGACGAAAGAGGGCTTGCCCCTTCCGTCTCCACCGCTTATACTCTGGGTGGCGTCACTACCGTAAACCGGTAGTTCGCCACCTTTGCCCATTCCCCGGCCAATCCAACCGCCATCTTACTAATACCACAATTCACATACATAACACGCTGTCCAATCAACTTTGCTGCATTTGGCTGAATCTGAGCAGACAGTATATGCCTATACACTTCAGAATTCATCTGGCTTCTTCTGTCTTCTGTCACATCATCAATAAAAACTAGTGACCCAGGGCCACTGGAAGCCATGCATGCCCATGCATCACACTGCCTCCACCATGTTTTACAGAAGATGGGGTGTGCTTTAGATCATGAGTCGTTCCAAGCCTTCTCCATATTTTTTTCTTCCCATCATTCTGGTACAGGTTGAACTTGGTTTCATCTGTCCAAAGAATGCTGTTCTAGAACAGGGCTGGCTTTTTAGGTGTTTTTTGGCAAAGTCTAATCTGGCCTTTCTATTTTTGAGGCTGATTAGAGGTTTGGACCTTGTGGTGAACCGTCTGTACGTATTTGTTTTAGTGAATCCTTGTCTTTACGGTAGACTTAGACACTGACACATCCAGGAGATTGTTTTTCACTTAGGTGGATGTTGTGAAGGGGTTTTTCTTCATCATGAAAAGGACCCTGTGATCATCCACCACTGTTGTCTTCTGTGGACATCCAGGATGTTTTGAGTTCCCAAGCTCACCCGTTTGCTCTTTTTTTCTCAGAATGTACCAAACTGTTGACTTGACCACTCCTAACATTTCCACCATCTCTCTGATGGATTTCTCCTTTTTTCAGTCTAAGGATGGTCTGTTTTGTTTCCAGTGAGAGCTCCTTTGACTGCATGTTGTGGGTTGACAGCAACAGCTTCCAAATGCAAATGGCATACGTACAGTAGTATCAACTCCAGACCTTTTACCTGTTTGATTGATGATGGATTAATGAGGGAATAGTTCAGGCAACCCATGAAATTGCTTTTAAGTCAAATACCAAATATTTTTACATACATTAAATCGAATTTGAAAAACTTTCAAAAATGCTACTTTAAATGCCCCGCTACTCCACTATTGCTGATTGACTTAAGACTACTACCACCCAAAAGTGGAAGTTGCACCCTCAGGAATAAGGTTGATAACCGTATTTTGAATATGTTTTGTAAACAGCTAAAATACCAAAACCTGAGTCAGTGTCCAAATAGATATGGACCTAACTGTACATCCTCTTCAGTTCTCTTATAGGTCATATACTTATTACTGATAATTATTAATAAATGATTAACATTTATTTTATTTAATTTTATTTCATTTTGGGGGACATTGCATATTAGTAAACACTTTACAGGTAAATATTCCAGACTGTAACCAGAGCATGTTTGCAATATACACTACCGTTCAAAAGTTTGGGGTCACTTAGAAATTTCCTTATTTTTGAAAGAAAAGCACTTTTTTTCAATGAAGATAACTTTAAACTAATCAGAAATACACTCTATACATTGCTAATGTGGTAAATGACTATTATAGCTGCAAATGTCTGGTTTTGGTGCAATATCTACAAAGGTGTATAGAGGCCCATTTCCAGCAACTATCACTCCAGTGTTCTAATGGTACAATGTGTTTGCTCATTGCCTCAGAAGGCTAATGGATGATTAGAAAACCCTTGTGCAATCATGTTAGGTCTGCAATGCTGTAATTGCTGCAAATGGAGGATTCTTTGACGAAAGCAAAGTTTGAAGGAAAAAAATATTATTTCAAATACAAATCATTATTTCTAACCTTGTCAATGTCTTGACTATATTTTCTATTCATTTTACAATTCCTGGTGGTAAATAAGTGTGACTTTTCATGGAAAACACAAAATAATTGTCTGGGTGACCCCAAACTTTTGAACGGTAGTGTATTTCTTAACTGTTCTAATTTACATGTGGCAGGGTGTGGAAGATGTTAATAAAATTTATCAATATATTGATGTTTCAAACACTTCGGTGTCTTCTTCAGAGTCAGACACAAAAGTGTAATGTTGGTCTTAACACCAATAAAAGCTGTGAATTTGGCAGTGTGCTCTGACTTGTTTCTTCTGTGATGTAAATATTATATTTCTAATGAAAATTAGAAGAATTCAGTCCTCCTGTTTTTGGTGCTATGTTTGATCTTTCTGTGTTTTGGTCTAGCCACCGCTGCGCAGATCTGATGACCCACTGGCTACAGCTGCATTTCATGCTTGCACAATGAATGTACTCTACAGTCCAGCTCCAGTAAGCTGATTTGAACACCCAGAATTAAATACAATGATGATTTTTTTTTTTTTTTGCTCGTGCCATGACCATAGATATGAAGATATTTATGTGCCGCTACAAAAACTGTCAGGGTAGGCACCAACTTCCATGTTTAAGAGTCTGCTTTTTTTATTGGACTGTTTTGAGGGCCTGAAGAGTAGATGCAAGGCTGTTCCCTACTAGGGAGGAACATTGAACTGTGCAGACTTGAAGCTTCAAATGAACTTTTTTAATAACTTTTACATTTACAGTCTACTATTTTATAGCTTTTTATTTGTTTTATAATAAATTGTTTTTTTTTTATGCTGTTGTAGCATCAATCCCTCTGGCTCCAATCTATAAAATCACTTCACCTTAAAGAAATTGTTTCACCTAAAAGTCTGGTCAAGAATTGTTTCCTTCACCTAAGAACCACAGTTTGAAAACACATTCCATGGTAAAAGGGATGATAAGGATCCCATTCCATGCCAGGAACGGATTAGTCTGCAATCATAAATCCTGGAACTTCCTACCCAACCAGGCAGTTTTATGCTTCAGGAACTGTTTGAAACCTTCCAGATACCTTGACCACATTCCACAGGTCTCTAGGAATTATCCACAGCTCAACATTACCCCCTGGTGGACAACTCCAGAATATGTTCGCTGTTGCCTCTGCAAGCTGAAGTGGGGTTACTGTATGAAATGACTTCATTTTAACAAAAACTCTCAATTCTCAGATTATTTTCTTTTTCAGGACACCGTGGAAAATCATGCAGGACTCTGACATACCATTCTGGTTTGAAATGTTTCATTAATCATTGGTTTAAATGTGTTGCATGTTTGAAAAATTCTTAAATGAACCTTATTTTAATGCATGTTAATTATAGAAGGACAAGTTTATGAAAGTCCATGTTTAATGTAGCAAGAATGAAAATTAGTCATGAATCACTGAAGTTAGTTTAGCTTACACACATAAAGTGAAATTTCATTTTAATCAAAATGTCTTTCATCCTATTTGAAAAGCTTACTTAAGTCATCTGACTGGTGCCAGCCAATCACCAGCCAGTCTCTGTTGGACAATGCCCCCTTTCATTCTATTGGTCGGTTACAGACAAAGGACTGCTTTCTTATTGGACCAAAGTTCATTCAAACCTCCCGCGATGGGAGACAATTGGTTCCCTTTCATGTCAGTCAAGTTTTTCCCCTGAAAAACTACTCAGTTTAAGTGAGGAACGCACTAGTTCAGGCAGGCAGTTGTTCTTTCTGAAAGTTTGTCTAAGTTGTTCTTTCTGTAAGTTTGTAAAAGTTGTCTGTCTGTCCTACCTTGAATTCTCTCTTTCATTTAAATGTCTGGGAAAAATACTTTTTTTTCTGTTTTGAGCTCAACCTTCTCTTTTATATGGAGTGAAACTCCATGTTCTCAGACTTTTTTTCCCTATTTTATTCTGTTAAACTTTTTCAATTGATTTTCCTTAACCTACCATGTTTTAAAGTGGACTGATCATTTATTTCTCACACTGGAAGCTGTTTTCGCCAATCACAACATCTGAAGAACTCTGATTTCGTGGCTTGACTAATAAGTTTTATTACTGTTGTCTTTTCGATTATGTGCCTTTGATCAGACCAAACTATCTCATCAATTTATTTGGACCTGGGACAGCCGCTGAAAAAACCTTTCATGTTGTCCACATGACATACTTCTTCAGCGGCCAGCATCATCGTTGTTGGATCTCAGCTCCTGACTGTTTGCCTCTGGGAAGAAATTATCTGCTGGCAGATAATTTCCGGTATCATCCTCAAATAAAGCTTCAGCTAAGCATCCAGCTAGAAAGCCAACGCAAAGGTAACATGAGCAGGATTCCTTTGTTTCATCTGCTGAGTAATGCGATGTCCATCGCCTTAAAGTATGTCATAATTTGTCTCAGGTTAAAAACTAGTTCGTAACTCTGATCGGAGCTATAGAATTAAAGAGAAATAGTATCCCTCTTTCATTAAATTCTGTTTTTACTTTTTAGAGTAACCCAGAATTTCTTACTTCCATATAATCAGCTTTTATCATTTTCTTCATTAAATTTGCATCCAGTTTTCTTCATATTTTGGTTACAATTATTTCAGTCTCCATTTTCAGTTACAAATTCACACTAAGATTTCCTTGGTTCCACAAATGTGATTACACTCTTTTGCTCAATAATCATTTACAAGTTGAATGCGATGCTTGATACTTGATCATTTCGCCTTACCAACAAGTCCGTTGAATGTAATGTTATTTAATCCGAGTCTGATCATTAAAACTGTAAACAGTATATGGAAGTTTCTGTTGATTTCTTTTTCCTCTGTCTGTTTCTGAAGTCACCCAGGAGAATTCATTAATATTTGAGACTGATTGACTGAAGGTATAAAGATTAGTTATTAATAAATTGCTCACGTTTTGGACTGGTGCCTCAAAAAAAGAGTTTTTTTCCCTTTGTGTGTGTGTGTGTGTGTGTGTGTGTGTGTGTGTGTGTGTGTGTGTGTGTGGACCCAAAGCAAACATTTGTTTCCATACACACCTACAGGTATAAATTAAATAATCTTTGTACCTTATAACTAATTTCCCCTGCACTGTACAGTATATCATTCATCTCTGTGTGCTGTTTGAACAGGATGTTCCCCGTAAGAATACCATTAACAAAAACAAAGGCGGACTTGTCAGGGCATGGGATGGGTCTCATGCCCTCTCCTAATTTATAATTCTATTATCTTGTTTTCAGGGCATGGGCCTCAGCCCACACCTTTGCTTGGAGTTAATTTTTTGGGATTTTTTGTATTTCTCCTTTATTATCATCCGCCACCCCTCAGCTTAGCCCCTGTCTTCCCCATCAGAGAATTGTTGTCTGCTCCCTCCAAAGTGAATAAAAATATAATGTATAAGCATCCCAAAGTGATAAAGCAAAATATTGGTAAAACTCAAATTAAACATAAAGCCTCTAAATTGAATGATTTGGCCTCTGTTCCTCCTCATAATTTAAAAATTAAATGTGGTTTGTTAAATATTAGGTCTCTAACTCCCAAGTCTCTGTTAGTCCATGATCTGTTAATTGATCATCAGATTGATTTAATTTCCCTTACAGAGACTTGGTTAGGACAAGAGGATTATGTTGGTTTAAATGAATCAACTCCCTCTGGTTATTTAAACTGTCAAAATCCCAGAAGTTCTGGTCGTGGAGGAGGAGTAGCAACAATTTACCATTCCAAATTACTAGTTAATGTAAAGCAAAAAACATGTTATAATTCCTTTGAGGGCCTGGTCCTCAGTATTGGGCACTTTAGCAATTTTAGGTTAAACCCAATTTTATTTGCCATTGTTTATCGTCCCCCATCAACCTATTCAGAATTTTTATCCGAATTTGCTGATTTCTTAGCTGATTTAGTGTTGAAATCTGATAGAATAATTATAGTAGGGGACTTTAATATACATATGGATGTAGATAGTGACTGCCTTAATGTGGCTTTTAATTCAATATTAGACTCGATTGGGTTTTCTCAGAAAGTAGGAAATTCTACTCATTACCTCCACCATACATTGGACCTTGTTCTGACATATGGCATAGAAATAGAAAATCTTGTAGTGTCTCCTCATAACCCTGTACTGTCAGACCATTGTCTGTTAACCTTTGATTTTACTATTTCTGACTATTTGGCTCCTAAAGAAAAATATTATCACAGTAGATGCCTCTCAGATGATGCTGTTACCAAATTTATGCAGATTGTTTCCTCTATGCCATGTGTCAACACAACGGAAATAAGCTATAGACAGCTTGCTCCTTCTGTAATTGATAACATGGTGAATAGTGTTTCAGCTTCTCTGCATCAGGCTCTAGACTTGGTGGCCCCCTTAAAAAAGAAAAAGTCTAATCAGAGATTTTTAACTCCTTGGTTCAACACAGAAACTCGTAGCTTAAAACAGAAGACTCGTCAATTAGAAAGAAAATGGCGCTCTACTAATTTAGATAAAATCTATTTAGCTTGGAGAAATCATCTTTTAATTTATAAAAAATCTCTTAGAAAAGCTAGAACGAGTTATTACTCTGCATTAATAGAAGAGAACAAGAATAATCCCAGGTTTCTTTTCAGTACTGTAGCCAGGTTGACAAAGAGTCAGGACTCTGTCAATCCTAGCATCCCCTTAGAGCTTACTAATCAGGACTTTATGAACTTTTTCAATAATAAAATTTCATCCATCAGAGATAAAATCAATCAGATTCTTCCCACAGTTAACTTAAATACTGTAACTACTACAACTCCTTCTATTGATGTCTGTCTTGATGAGTTTACTCCAATCGACCTTTGTGAGTTAGACAAAGTAGTTTCCTCATCCAAACCTTCAACTTGTCTTTTAGATCATATTCCTACCAGGTTATTTAAAGAAGTCTTCCCACTTATTGGTAGCTTTATTCTTCATATAATCAATTCTTCATTAACTTTAGGCCATGTACCGCAGGCTTTTAAAACGGCTGTAATTAAACCCTTACTCAAAAAGCCAACTCTAGATCCAGGAGCTTTAGCTAACTATAGACCAATCTCTAATCTCCCTTTCATTTCAAAAATCTTAGAAAGAGTTGTTGCTACGCAATTATTTGACCACCTGCAGGGAAATGGTTTACTTGAAGAGTTTCAATCTGGGTTTAGAATCCATCATAGTACTGAAACAGCCTTAGCGAAGGTCACTAACGACCTCCTCATTGCATCTGATAATGGACTAGTTTCTGTACTTGTCCTTTTAGATCTTAGTGCAGCTTTTGATACTATTGATCATAATATTCTACTTGATAGATTAGAACACTATGTTGGACTTAATGGAACTTCGTTGCAGTGGTTTAGATCTTATTTATCTGATAGGTTCCAGTTTGTTCATGTAAATGATGAGTTTTCTTTCAGCTCAAAGCTTAGTCATGGAGTTCCACAGGGATCTGTGCTAGGCCCTACTGTTTTTAGTTTATATATGCTTCCGTTAGGCAACATTATTAGAAAGCACTGTATACATTTTCATTGTTATGCAGATGACACACAATTATACCTGTCAATGAAGCCAGATGATACTAATCAATTAGCCAAGTTAGAAGCCTGTCTTAAGGAAATCAAAGCTTGGATGACTTGTAATTTCCTGCTATTAAATTCAGATAAGACTGAAGTCATTCTTGTTGGTCCAAAAAACCTTAGAAATTCCTTTCCAAATCAAACTTTCAGTTTGGACGCAGTTACTCTTTCTCTTAATAGCTCTGTGAGGAACCTTGGAGTTATTTTTGATCAGGATTTGTCCTTCAATTCACATATTAAATTTGTTTCTAAGACTGCCTTCTATCATTTGCGTAATATTGCCAAGATTAGGAGCATCTTGTCTCAGAGTGATGCTGAGAAGCTGATCCACGCTTTTGTTAGCTCGAGATTAGATTATTGTAATTCTTTATTATCAGGCTGTCCTAAAACATCTTTAAAAAGTCTTCAGCTGATCCAAAATGCTGCAGCAAGAGTTTTAACAGGTACTAGAAAGAGAGATCATATCTCTCCGGTTCTGGCCTCTCTTCATTGGCTTCCCATAGAGTTTAGAATTAAGTTTAAAATCCTTCTTCTCACTTACAAAGCTCTAAACAATCAGGCTCCTTTTTATTTAAAAGATCTGATACTACCGTATTATCCTAACAGAGCACTACGCTCCCAAAATGCAGGATTACTTGTAATACCTAGAATCTCCAAAAGTACAATGGGAGGCAGAGCCTTCAGTTATCAAGCTCCTCTCCTGTGGAATCAGCTGCCAATCTGGATTCGGGAGTCAGACTCGATCTCTGTTTTTAAGAATAGGGCTAAAACCTACCTTTTTGATCTAGCCTACAATTAGGGAGGGATCATATGTTTCTGAACCCTCCCTTAGTTATGCTGCTAATAGGTTTAGTCAGCCGGGGAACCTCCAGTAATGCACTGGGCCTCACTCCTTTCCTCACTCTCTATGAAATATTTTTTTTTTTTGCTGGTCATTAACATTTGTTTGTTCTCTCCCATAGATTGAGTCCCCATCGTGCTGTTTGCTCTCTACATGTCTGTTCTTTTCTTCTTCTCTATCCCCTCACCCCCCAGCCAGTCGCAGCAGATGACTGCCCCTCCCTGAGCCTGGTTCTGCTGGAGGTTTCTTCCTGTTAAAAGGGAGTTTTTCCTCTCCACCGTCGCCAAGTGCTTGCTCACAGGGGATCGCCTGATTGCTGGGGTCTTTCTGCAACTGTGGGGGTCCCCCCTACAGTTGATAGTGCTATGAGATGACTGTTGTTGTGAAATGGCACTATATAAATAAAGTTGAATTGAATTGAATTGAATTGAATTATTATTATGATCCTGGGTTGCCATTTTTACCTCCGCCAAGGAGGTAATGTTTTTACCGGGGTTTGTCTGTCTGTCTGTTACCAACATAACTCAAAAAGTTATGAATGGATTTTGATGAAATTTTCAGGAAAGGTGTGTAATGGCACGGGGAACAGATGATTCGATGTTGGTGATGATCTGAGAGTGCATACCTCCGTCAAGAGCTTGTTTCTATTTGTGCAGCAGGATTACACAAAAACTACTGGATGGATTTGGATGAAATTTTCACCAGAGGTGGTTCATGGGCTAGAGAGGAACCCATTATATTTTGGTGATGATCTGAGAATGCATACCTCAGCCAAGGCTCTTATCTTCTCACAGTGTGTTAGCAACAATACTCCAAAACTGATGGACAGATTTTGATGCCATTTTCACCACAAGTGGCTATAGGCCTACACACAAACCCATTACGTTTTGGAGGTGATCCATGACAAACGGAAGGAGCCTTGGTGGAGGTATGCACTCTATGAGTGCTTTGCTAGTTGTTAATATTTTTATTCTGTCTTTTACATTCTTTTCTCTGTGAGTTAGTCGCTTAGTTACTCAGTATTATTATTATCATCCTTTTGTGTCATGGGCTTGTTTCTCCTGATCCTCTCTGTGTGATTGTCTACTCAGCCCAGCTCATCCTGTTCTGTGTTACCATGCCCTGTTGTGTCAGTTTGTCCTGATTTTGTCACCTACCCTGTATTGCATTAATTAGTCCTGTGTATTTATTTCAGCCCCAGTCTGTGTTTCTTTATGAGTGTCGTTCGTCATATTGTGTGAACAACACACTTCTGATCTGTTCTGTTCATACCTGTTAATCCTGACCTTATCTCGCCTGCCTTTTATGTGAGTTTTGTTACAGCTTTTGTGCTGCCTGTTGTTGATATGTTTTTGTGTTTTTTGAACTGCGTCCGTTTGGCAAGCTCACCATTAAATCTTGCCAAACTTTAAGTACTGCATTTGGACCTAATTCTACACCAAACCATGACAGGGCTTCGCCCCTGCGACAATAATTGTAGTCCTTTCAGTGACAAAAAAAAAAAAGTTCTACAAAAGAAGAATTGTTGCATTCAATGCTCACCCACTCAGACTATGGGGAAAATAGCATTCACCCAGTCAAAAGTTGAAGTACCATCAAAATAATTTTGGAAACATTATGTTAAGGTGAAAATCTTACATAGTCCATCCATCCATCCATCTTCTTCCGCTTAATCCTTTTCAGGTCGTGGGGGGTCCCAGCATCTTTGGACGAGAGGCAGGGTATACCCTGGACAGATCGCCAGTCCATCGCAGGGCCAACACAGAGAGACAGACAACCATTCACTCTCACAGTCATACCTAAGGACAATTTAGAATCCCCAGTTTGATGCCAATTAACCTAACTTGCATGTTTTTGGCATGTGGGAGGAAACTGGAGAAATCCCGGAGTAAACCCACACATAGTGTTACCTAGAGTTGCTTTAAAAAACGTCCTCCTGGCATATACAGAGGATATAAAAAGTCTATACACCTCTGTTCAAATGCCACATTTTTGTGATGTAAAAAAATTAGACCAAGACAAATCATTTCAAAAGTTTTTCCAGCATTTGTTTTCTTTTTTCTTCCCTTGTCCTGTCAGGCAGCTAGGTGTGCAGTTTTTCCACTGTTAATGTGACCTATAACCTGTACAATCAAACTGAAAAACAAACTGAAATCTTTTAAAGGGAAAAATAAAAAACTTACAATAACCTGGTTGCATAAATATGCACGCCCTTTTATAACTGGGGATGTGGCTGTGTTCAGAATTAACACATTCAAACTCATGTTAAATGGGAGTCAGCACACACCTGCCACCAGTTAAATTGCCTCTGATTAACCCCAAATAAAGTTCAGCTGTTCTAGTAGACTTTTCCTTACATTTTTGTAGTCATATCTTACAGCACAAGACATGGTCTGCAGAGAGCTCCCAAAGCATCAGAGGGATCTCATTGTTTAAAGGAATCAGTCAGGAGAAGGGTACAAAAGAATTTCCAAGGCGTTAAATAGATTAGATTAGATTAGATTAGATTAGATTAGATTCAACTTTATTGTCATTACACATGTATGAATACAAGGTAATGAAACACAGTTTAGCATCCAATCAGAAGTGCAAAGGACAGCAGTGCAGTATATACAGTAATTGAGAGTATGTGCAATTTAAGCAAATATATGCAAATATATGCAGCAGTGCAGAAAGTTAAGAGTACTGTTATGTGCAAATAATGTACAATAAGTTAGGTGGGCAGTTATGTACAGGTGAGGATGGTAAGAGATGAAGAGGAACTTCATCTTTCAGCATGACAATGACCCAAAGCACACATCCAACTCAACAAAAGAATGGCTTCACCAGAAGAAGATTAAGGTTTTAGAATGGCCCAGCCGGAGTCCAGACCTGAATCCGATTGAACATCTGTGGGGTGATCTGAAGAGGGCTGTGCGCAGGAGATGCCCTCACAATCTGACAGATTTGGAGCATTTTGCCAAAGAAGAGTGGACAAATATTGCCACATCAAGATGTGCTACAGTGATAGACTCCTACTCAAAAAGACTGAGTGCTGTAATAAAAGCCAAAGGTGCTGCAACAAAGTATTAGTTTAAGGGTGTGCATATTTATGCAAACAGAGTATTGTAAGTTGTTTTTTTTTTCCCCTTGAAAGATTTCAGCTTGTTTTTCACTTGGGTTGTACAGGTTATAGGTCACATTAATGGTGGAAAAGGTTTTGAAATGATTTATCTTGGCCTCATTTTTTTACATCACAAAGCCTGGCATTTGAACAGGGGTGTGTAGACTTTTTATATCCACGGTAAAGCTATACATAAAGACCTGATTCTACCATATTATCCAAACAGAACATTACATTCTAAAAATGCATGCTTATTAGTGATTCCTGGGGTCTAAAAGCACCATGGAAGGGAGCTCTTTCAGTTATCAGGCTCCTTTCCTATGGAACCAGTTACCATGTTGGATCCATGAGGCAGCCACTCTCTCTCTCTGCCTTTATAATTAAGCTGGAAACCTTTCTATCTGACAAAGTTCTGGATTAGACTTCCACATCTTCTAGTCATACATACAGTATGTACTGTATGTTGTCAGAATCTGGGCATGGTCTGGGGACCATGTGTTATGTCTGCCCCTTGCAGGGCACAAAAGAGGCACCAATCGTCAGTAGTGAGTTTGCTTATTTATTGAATAATAAAGAACAAAGGAATGTGCCACGATGGGCAAAATACAAGCAACTATAATACGCCCTTGAGGGGGAATAACATAAAACATACAAGTGCTGAAAAAAAACCATGAAAGGTAACTTACAAATAGCAAGACAGTCCACAATCCAAAAGTAGAAAGTAGACTGGAATCAGGGGTAGGGGATTCCAGCCTGAGAAGGGCGAGGTCACAGCGAGGAATGAACCCTGCTAGCGACCTTGAATAGTAAAACAAAAACACAAATACAAACAGGTGTGGAGAGAATGAAATCAATAAAGCACAAACAGCTGTGACAGGCCGTGAACAGACTGACAGGCGGAAGTCCTGCTGCGGCGCTGTCAAAATAAAAGCACAACCATAAAGACAGATAAACATGACTAGATACATACAGTTAGGCCCAGAAATATTTGGACAGTGACACAATCTTCATGATTTGGGCTCTGCATGCCACAACATTGGATTTGAAATGAAACAACTGTAACGGAATTGAAGTGCAGACTTTAAGGTTTAATTCAAGGGGTTGAACAAAAATATATGATTAAACATGTAGGAATTGTAGCTATTTTCATACAAACGCTCCTCATTTCAGGGGCTCAAAAGTAATTGGACAAATAAACATAACCCTAAGTAAAATGTTACTTTTCAATATTTTGTTGAGAATCCTTTGCAGGCAATGACTGCCTGAAGTCTGGAACCCATGGACATCACCAAACGCTGGGTTTCCTCCTTTGTGATGCTTTGCCAGGCCTTTACTGCAACTGTCTTCAGTTGTTGCTTGTTTGTGGGTCTTTCTGCCTTAAGTTTTGTCTTGAGCAAGTGAAATGCATGCTCGATTGGGTTGAGATCTGGTGATTGACTCGGCCATTGCAGAATATTCCACTTTGTTGCTTTAAAAAACTCCTGGGTTGCTTTTGCAGTATGTTTTGGATCATTGGTGAAGCGCCGTCCAATCAACTTTGCTGCATTTGGCTGAATCTGAGCAGAAAGTATATCCCTATACACTTCAGAATTCATCCGGCTGCTTCTGTCTTTTGTCACATCATCAGTAAACACAAGTGACCCAGTGCCATTGGAAGCCCTGCATGCCCATGCCATCTCACTGCCTCCACCATGTTTTACAGAAGATGTAGTGCTTTGGATCATGAGCTGTTCCAATTCTTCTCCAAACTTTCTTCTTCCCATCATTCTGGTACAGGTTGATCTTAGTATCATCTGTCCAAAGAATGCTGTTCCAGAACTGGGCTGGCTTCTTCAGGTGTTTTTTGGGTAAGTCAATTCTGGCCTTTCTATTTTTGAGGCTGATTCATGGTTTGCACCTTGTGGTGAATCCTTTGTATTTACTCTCATGAAGTCTTCTCTTTATGGTAGACTTAGATACTGATACACCTACTTCCTGGAGAGTGTTCTTCACTTGAGTGGATGTTGTGAAGGGTTGTTCTTCACAGGAAAGGATTCTGTGATCATCCACCACTGTTGTCTTCTGTGGACGTCCAGACCTTTTTGAGTTCCCAGGCTCACCAGTGCACTCTTTTTTTCTCAGAATGTACCAAACTGTTGATTTGGCCAATCCTAACATTTCTGCTATGTCTGATGGATTTCTTCTTTTTTTCAGCCTCAGGATGGTCTGTTTCACCTCCATTGAGAGCTCCTTTGACCGCATGTTGTGTGTTCACAGCAACAGCTTCCAGATGCAAACGCCACACCTGGAATCAACTCCAGACCTTTTAACTGCTTAATTGATGACAGGTTAATGAGGGAAGAGCCCATGCAGCCTTGTTATTTTTTTTGCAGCCTTCTGAGTCAATTGTCCAATTACTTTTGGTCCCTTGAAAAAGAGGCGGCTACGTATTAAAGAGCTGTAATTCCTAAACCCTTGCTCCAATTTGGATGTGAATACTCTCAAATTACAGCTGAGAGTCTGCACTTTAAGCCCATATTGATTATATAATTGTATCCTGAATATGTTTTCGTAAACAGCTAAAATAACAAAATTTGTGTCACTGTCCAAATATTTCTGGGCCTAACTGTATACAGAAAAAAGGATAATAATCAGGAGACCCAAGCATGGTACTGAACTGCATTCGGGATCATGACAGTGCCCCTCCCTTAAGGGGTGGAACCCCAGACACCCCACAGTAACATCAAAAAGAAAAGGAGAACACCCCCCCCCCCCAACAACTACACAACCCAACCCTGGAGGGGCAGTGGGGGGATCCAGGCCCGGAGGAAGAGAAAAAAAAAAAAACAACCTGAAAACCCATAATCATAATCAATAAACAGAATATAAAGAGAACTGAGTCATACATAATAAATCAAGAAACAGTTCAGGTGGCCTCCCGTCGTCCTGGCTCCACCCGACCAACAAGTGGAAAAGGCCGGGCAGCCAACCAAGTCCCCAGAGACCCCAACTAGAAGAAAAGAGTTCTGGGGGCCGACCGAAATCCCAGGACCGCTGAACAGCCAGAAGGAATGAGTCGGGTGGTCTGCCTGAGAACATGGACCACCTGACCCAGCGGCTCAGTCTTTTGGGCGGCTGGCCAGTGTTCTTCAGCCCCCAGGACCAAAGGGGTGACCCGGCAGGCGCTTTCCCACCAGGAGGCTCAGTGGCAGGAAGCCGGGCCGGGGGAGGGGAACCCCAATGGCATCTGGTGGTAGAGAGAGGAGAGAGACCATGACAACATCAGGCTGGAGCTTCGCAGCACCCTCAGTGGACCCTGGCTGGGCCAACATAGCACCCGTGGTGGCTCCAGACTGGAGCTCAGTAGCACCCACAGTGGACCCCGACCGGGCCAACACTGCACCCACGGTGGACCCAACCCAAGGAGGGACCCAAACAACTGCCTCGGACAGGGGGGAAACAGCACTCTGGACGACCTCGAGAGGCAAACACGGACCCTTGGAGACGTCAGATGGAGCTGGATCATCTCCGGTGACCCTGGAAGTAGGCTCAGACACAACAGAGAGATACATGGGGTCAGAGTCACTGGCAGCGGTGGTGACGCTGCTTCATCTGAGCAGTGCCCGGCGAGGCGAGCTCAGATGCAGCGGACGACTGCACCTGGCTTTCCTCCCTAAGAAACAGGGAAGATTGGTCCAAAACAGAAAATAGAAAGACAAAATAGACCACTTGCCTGATCTCAAGCTTCACCGTCATCCAGGACTCCGACGATCCAGGCAGTGACGGCTCGGTCCTCAGGATGCCCATCTCCGGCTTCCACTCAGCTGCGGTGGCCTCTGCAGCCGGCATGATGGTCTTTGCAGTCCTCAAACCTCCTGGTGATGTAATCCTCACCGATGGCTCACTCGGTGTGGCGGCAGGGGATACGTTAATTGCTGGGGCTAAACTCTGCTCCAGTGATGCCCGGGGACGCTTCATCATTGGTTCAGGCTCAGGGGTGCAGATAGCCCTCCTCCTCCATCCGTGTCGAGGCTGTGGGGCTGGAACCAGGCTCTCCAGGCCTGAAGACTCCTCCTCCATCCAGCGGCAAGATCCTGGACCCGGCGGACGCTCAGGGAGTATAGGAGGAGACACAGAGGTAGCAATAAATTCATTTGTGGCTGCAGCACATGATGAGGACTCAGTTGACTGTAATAACTGAGCCTCATCCCCAGGAATCAGACAAGGTAATTCACTAAATTGTGCTATAGAATGAAAAAACACTTGCCTGTCTTCCTGGGGTATGGTGGTGATTGCTGCAGCAGGCTCATTTCCTCTCTCTCCCGTTGTAATGGTGATGGCGGCCCCCTCAAGAAGACAAGGAGGAGCCGCTCCAAGAGAACCAATGATAGAGGCAGCCGGAGAAGAAACCACAGGGCTCACAGCAGCTGGAGGAAGCACTGTGGAGGAGGGAGGAGCAGCCGAGACAGTCCGGGGTAAGGGAGCTGGCGAAATACCTGAAAAAAGAGGCCCGGAGGCTGAAACTGCTGTCCTCAATCTCTGCTGTGGCGAAGAAAAAACAACTGGCTGGGAGACAAAGGAATTTTTCTGGTGGCCCATAGCTGGATCCGAATGGGAGCCTCACTGCTCATTGACCCGGTGATTCTCCTCCTTCCGCTTCGAGACAGCCATGTCGCAGGGAGGAGAAGGGTTCTACGTCGGGTGGTGGCGTCTTTGGGCTGGAGGCAAACTGATTGACAAATCAGAGAAGCGTCGCTGCTGTGTGGAGACGGTGGCTAGCACCTCAGCAAACTCCGGATAATTATTTAGATGGGGATGTGAATCCACAGTCCTAACAGCTGCCACCACACTCTTAAGAACCCTACCCAGGCTGCAGGAAGAGAGCGTTTCAGCCATATGGTTCCTGATGAATTCAGCTGGTCACTGTTCATCTTTGCTGGGAGCCTCAGCTGTCCTCTTCCTATGGTGCGCTGGAAAACGGCTTTTAGACGATGGAGACACTGGAGCTGGAGCCATAGCAGGAACCTCATGGTGAGCCAAGGGGCGGGAGTGCTTTGCCATCAGCCCCGGTTTAGGCTTCCTGGTTGAGTTCTTCTCCAACTCACGGTTCTTTTGCTGCAGCGCCCATAACTAGGAAATCCTCTCTCTTCCCTCAGCATGCTCAAAAAGGCGAGGATAATGCTGCACAGCCGCCTCCATGAAGTCCAGGTACCATAGGGCATCTTTTGGCGTGGAATAACGGCGAGCTATGGTGAGGAGATCATCTATTTCCATAAGAGCCTGGCAAAGCTCAAAACCCAGGCTCGCAGGATACCATTTGCCATATGACACCATATCCCCTCCCAAAAAAGAGAAAAAATTGAGTCACAAACTCACTACCGCTGGAATCTATCGGGCTGTGACCTACTGTTATGTCTGCCCCTTGCAGGGCACAAATGAGGCACGAATTGCCAGTAGTGAGTTTGCTTATTTATTAAATAATAAAGAACAAAAGAATGTGCCTCGATGGGAAAATACAAACAACTATAATACGCTCTTGAGGGGGAATAACATAAAACATACCAGTGCTGAAAAAACCATGAAAGGTAACTTACAAATAGCAAGAGAGTCCACAGTCCAAAAGTAGAAAGTAGACTGGAATCAGGGGTAGGGGATTCCAGCCTGAGAAGGGCGAGGTCACAGCAAGGAATGAACCTTGCTAGCGACCTTGAATAGTAAACCAAAAACACAAATACAAACAGGTGTGGACAGAATGAAATCAATAAAGCACAAACAGCTGTGACAGGCCGTGAACAGACTGACAGGCGGAAGTCCTGTCGCGGCGCTGTCAAAATAAAAGCACAACCATAAAGACAGATAAACATGACTAGATACATATACAGAAAAAAGGATAATAATCAGGAGACCCAAGCACGGTACAGAACCGCACTCGGGATCATGACACCATGCCCACACTTTCTATTCTTTTTGGTTTCTTTGTTGTTTATTATTAATAATAATAATAACAATGCATCGGATTTATAGTGTTTTTCATAGACATTCAAAGATGCTTTACAGTGGATACATTATTCATTCACTCCACGGACAATGGTAGTGGCAAGCTACTTCTGTAGCTGCAGCTGCTCTGGGGCAGACTGATGGAAACTTGGCTGCCAATGCATGCCAATGGCTTCTCCTACCACTGCTGAACATTTATACACATTCATGCCCAGTGTCATGGACACTGGAGCCAAGGTAGGTAAAGTGTGTTGCCCAGGGACACAACGGCAGGATGACTGGGGAGAGCAGGATTCGAATCGCCAACCCTCCAGTTATTGGATGACCTGCTCTACCTCCTGAGCCACTGCTACCCACATTTCCCTCCTCCATTCCATTTTGCTGAGCACCAAGCTGGATGGCAGGAAGTTCCATTTTCATATGGTCTTTGGAATGGCCCGGCCAGGACTTGAACCCCGGCCTCCAGGTTGTGGGGGGGATGCTGTACCTGTAGGCTACCACTCCGGCTATTATTATCATCATCATCATCATCATCATTATCATCATCATCATCATCGTCGTCGTCATCATCATCATAAGATAAGATAAGATAACCCTTTATTAGTCCCACAATGGAGAAATTCCAGGATTGCAACAGCACAGGGATAGCAACACTCAGAGCAATAATTAAGAAGATACGGAAGATATAAATAAGAGCAGTGGATATACATATGTACATACACAAAAATATATAAATATATATACAAAGTGCGGTTGTAGCATAAGATAAGATAAGCCTTTATTAGTCCCACAATGGGGAAATTCCAGGATTGCAACAGCACAGGGATAGCAACACTCAGAGCACATTTTTGCAATTCTGTATTCCCCTGGTTTCTGTATTATCTTCTGTGGTTGTCCTTTGCTTTCCCCAGTCTCTAGTCATGTTATTTCATCCCCTGTCTGGCCCTGGATCTTGGGTGTGTACTTGTTTACCCTTTTTGTCTCAGCCCCTCATGTCTCTTGTACCTGTAGCCACTTCCCTGCTTCCTCCGTTTGCCCTTGATTGCTATCCCAGCTGTCTCATGTTCCCCTGATTATTCTGTTCCCCCTATTTAGGTCAGTTTGTGTTTGTGCTCTGTCTGGCGTCATAGTCATTCATCTGTGCTTGCTGTCAGTTGTCCTGAGTGTCGTCCAAGTCCAAGTAATATGTGAGTTCAGCTTTGCCTTGCCTTGTATATTATGCCTGCCTAGTTTTAATTTTGTGTTCAGCCCATGAGCTGCCTTTGTTTTGGTTGCCGAGTTTCTGTCAATAAATAATCATTTATATCACAACACGTGCTGCACATGAGTCCTACCTTCAATCCTCATCTGCCGGGAAGGCAGAACCTTTACATATGTATGTTATTTATTATTATCTATTATGTTGACTGCTACATTGTGTGTTGTGTGAAGGCCTGCATCAAGGGAGCCTAGCTACAAAAGCGTTTGCCTGTGTGTATGAGCTGTGTGACAAGCTGGCTAGCTTGAAAAATAATAATAATGTTGTCACCAAAAGCTAATCAAAGCTTTTGGTTGGACTTTGCAAATGTTGTTCTATTTGTATGCTATTTGTATGCAGTGTTGGGAGTAACGCATTAAAGAGTAACACATTACTATAATGCCATTACTTTTGCAGTAACTGTTTTGTAACAGGTCACTTCTTCAAATTAAGTAACGGCAATACAATTACTGAAATTTTAACAGACTTGGTATTTGTTACCTTTA
Organism: Pholidichthys leucotaenia; assembly: GCA_020510985.1. Taxonomy (NCBI): domain Eukaryota; kingdom Metazoa; phylum Chordata; class Actinopteri; order Cichliformes; family Pholidichthyidae; genus Pholidichthys; species Pholidichthys leucotaenia. The sequence continues at coordinate 34,228,510 of CM035843.1, forward strand.
CGTAACACAAAAAAATTAAAATGTATACAGCCGCAGGGGCGGCTGTGGCTCAGGAGGTGGAGCAGATCATCCAGTAACTGGATGGTTTGGCAGTTTGAATCCCACTCTCCCCAGATATCCTGCCATTGTGTCCCTGGACAAGACACTTTACCCACCTTGCCTCCAGTGTCCATAACACTGGGTATGAATGTGTATAAATGTTTTGTAGTGGCTGGAGAGCCTGTTGGCGTGGATTGGCAGCCACGTTTCCATCAGCCTGCCCCAGAGCAGCTGTGGCTACAGTAGTAGCTTGTCGCTACCATTGTCTGTCTGGAGTGAATGAATAATGTACAGTATCTATTTGTAAAACATCTTTGAGTGTCTATGCTAAAGCGCTATATAAATCTGATGCATTATTATTATTATTATTATTATTATTATTATTATTAAAGACACACAAATGGTCATCAGGAACACAATGCCATCATCGCATCAAGCAGGTAACACAAAAACCATTTACCCAAATTCATCATTACACAATTTAATAACTCAATCCTTGAAGGTCTTAAGTTATGTTTTCAAACATTATTTAAAATGTAGCTTCTCTTTTGTATTTGCCTTCAAATGTTTAACAGAACTTACACGGTGAAACAATTTATATAAAAGCAGCAAATGAAGAAGGTTCTCCTGAAGTAATACTTTGGAGATTTTGATATTGGCACACATGATTTTCTCAGCGTCCAACTGATATGTGTTCTATGGCAAGTTGATACTACTAATGCTACTAGAACTGAAGAAGTTGGAGAAGAAGAAGAAAAATGCACACTCTTTCTCTGCCATCTGGTTTACCCACCAGAGTGAGTAAAGACTGTGTACTTGTATGATAAGAGACCTTGCTGCACCTTTGGAATTTAAAAATCAACTAGAGCATGAAATAAACAAAGGATAGACTATGGTGTGGTCTCACTTCAAACAATTACTGGCCAATAAAGTGTAGCATAAATAATGTCTGTAATGCCAGCATGCATCACTGGTCTACCATAGCTTTGATTCTGTAATAACTTGTAAGAAACAGAGATTCATCAAATCATTTCTCTATTATAGGATCACATTAAAAAGGCAGAAGAAAGAAAAATGTGAGAAAATAATAAATTAAAACAAACATGTCTGTTGTTTTCTGTTACTGGGGATTGAAATGCCTGCTTCACAGTTCATGATTTAATTCAGTTACGTAAGTGTAACCCAGTTGGCATGATAATCAACTGTTTTCTAATCACATGGTGATTTTTGAAGATTTTATATTCCCAATTTATGTACAAGACAAGAGTGATCTACTGTCTCTCATTGCTCTACCAACACCAAGTATAAGGCAAAATGTGTGGTGATGCCTCCGCAATTGAATTGTGTCTCTCCTTTGAGCTACAGCACAGTGAAAAGGAAACTGAAAACAGTTTAAACTCACACCTCTATTGATTTATCCTTTATTGCTTGAGATTTATGAATTATTGTAAATCTGATGGTCTCTCTCGTGATACTACCACAGGCTTTTTAAATCAAGCTGACAGGCTTATTATTGAGCTCTGCTGGAGGAGGCAGCGTAGCATGGAGAAATGTACCATCCCTGATCCAGGAGGAGAAATACTACCCCACATTCCCTGGTGTTGAGAAGTTGGTGTAACAGAAGGACACCCTTATAGAACTGGTGTAGCACTCCCCATCATTTATATCAATGTAATGGTGTCATCCTAACAATAATGAAATCTTAAAGCCACTCAATGTAGATCACTCCCACCAGCTTAGCTGACAGTAATACACTAACAAATATAACATCACACTCAAACTTCAGTGGAACATGAATGTCTGCTTTTAATTTCTATGAACTCAAGTAATGTACGTATCATCACTCTATTAAAGCAAGAAATCTCTGTGTGTGTCTGTCACTTTTATAGGACATCATAGGACGGCCTGTGATCTCTGCTTGAACATCATAGGACGTCCTATGAACTCAGGCATCATAGGACTCACGATGCCGTCATAAAGACATGATGTCTAGATGTTGGCACATGTCTATATGACGGCACATAGACAAATGTGTCTTTATGATGTCATATGCCCATAGAGTTGATGCACTGGAACAGAATTCTTGCCAGTTACAGGACAGTTGCTATATCAACACAGCACTGAGTGGCAATCACATGTGACGGCTTTTGTATGCAGCAAAACACAAAAATCACACAAAATATGCCCTGCCATCTGGGGCTGTTTGCCTCTGCTTGTTACTTCTTCTCCTGCCTGTCACTGTTCTGTGTTATGTTGCTCACCGGTGTCTATACTGTATACAGTATACAGTATGTCTTGTAGGGAGTCATGTGCTCTGTCTATGTGCCGTCATATAGACGTCATATCTTTATGATGGCATCGCAAGTCCTATGACGCCTGAAAACATAGGATCATCATAGGACATCAGGCAGACACGCTGGTCATCACGTAAAAACTCAGTAAAAGCACATGGAGATGTGTTATAATATATACAATACATAAAAAATTCCATCTCCCCTGTGTCTTTATGATGTCATATGGCTCAAAATTGGCAAAGTGAATAAGTCACAGGGACAGTCTTTACAGCACGTTCATGTTTTCTACACAACAGATTTCTGTAGCCATGGCCAATTCTACGTTGTCGTGAGCAGAGTTGCCAGATCAAGCAGTCTTCGTACTGTTGCTCAGGATGAAGAAACTAAGCAAAAGCGTCGCTTTCTCGGCAATGTTGTTTGTAAAGAGGTGCTGACACTGTGAAAATGTGTAACCTTGAAGAATGCCAGTCTACACTAGAAATGTGTAAAATGCCAAGCAAAGTGCTGATTTTCTCCGGGTGCTCCAGTTTCTTGATTTCTACGGGCATGCACGGGCCTTCCTGAAAAGGGTCGAAAGCTACTTTTTGCTCAGATCTATTTTCATGATCCTGCCCATGAACTGAAATTATGACACACCTATCCCTCAACCAGTAGTCTGAACGAAGAAGAAGAAGAAGACCAACCAGATGGAGAGCAATAGAATGAGGAGAACCAAGAATCAAGGCAACTGTGTTCACAAATCAAGTTATATTTAATAAAGTGAAATCACACAGGGAATAAGTATTAAACACCATCCATCCATCCATCCATCCATCCATCCATCCATCTTCTACCGCTTTTCCGGAGGACCAGGTCGCGGAGGCAGCAGTTCAAGCAGAGAAGCCCAGACTTCCCTCTCCCCAGCCACCTGCTCCAGCTCTTCAGAGAGGATACAAAGGAGTTCCCAGACCAGCTGGGAGACATAGTCTCTCCACCGAGTCCTGGGTATGCCCCAGGGTCTCCTCCCAGTGGGACGTGCCCAAAACACCTCAAGTGGGAGGCATCCAGGAGGCATCCTGATCAGATGCCCATACCACCTCAACTGACTCCTTTCAATGTGGAGGAGCAGCGGTTCTACTCTGAGCCTCTCCCGTATGACTGAGCCCTCACCCTATCTCTGAGGGTGAGTCCAGCAATCCTACGGAGAAAGCTCATTTCAGCCGCTTGCATCCGCGATCTTGTTCTTTTGGTCATTACCCAAAGTTCGTGACCATAGGTGAGAGTAGGAACGTAGATTGACTGGTAAATCGACAGCTTTGCCTTAGAACTAGATAGATAGATAGATAGATTAGTTTATTTGACAGGGACAGTGCAATAAACATAGACAATTAATCAATGACAATCAATCTGATGTGTTGCACATAGAGTGTATAGCTATTAGCTAATTTGCAACTCTTGTCCCTGGATGGGCTTTAGAAAAGAGAATCAAGTAAAAAAAAAAGAAAAAGAAAATACACAATAACCACATACATCAATGCAAAAGGATTATAAATACACAATTATAAATATTATAAATATTATAAATACACAAATATAACAACCTGATTCACATTTGCCTATTTCAGGCCTCCCTCCCTTCGTCACTCATTATAAACAAACACATTCATTCCTTCCCTTCATTCACTCTCACTTTGCAGACAATCAATTCATACATAAGCTTCCTCTTCACCACAAAAGACTGGTACAACATCCGCATCACTGCAGATGCTGCTCCAATCCATCTGTCAATCTCTCGCTCCATTTTCCCCCAGTATTGAACACACTTGGTGAAATTCATTGAATATTTAGTAGAGCCTTTGTTGGTAATAATGGCTTCCAGATGCTTCCTGTATGGAGAAACTAGGCACAGGCATTGCTCAGGAGTGATTTTAGCCCATTCTTCCACATAAACTGTCTTCAAGTCTTGAAGGATCAGTCGGTGTCTTCTGTGAACTCTGATCTTCAGTTTGTTCCATTCGTACAATTAGATTCAGATAAGGTGACTGACTGGCCTATTCTAGCAGCTTTATTTTCCTTCTCTGGCGTCAGCTGAGAGTTTCCTTGGCTGTGTGTTTCAGATCACTGTTTTACTGAAATGTCCACCCTTGTTTCATCTTCAGCATCTTGGCAGATGGCAACAAATTCTTATCAAGGATGTCTCTTCATATTTGTCCATTCATCTCTCCTTCAGTTATATGACGTTTACTGTACCATGTGCTTAAAAACAGCCCCACACCAAGATGGAATGTGCAGTGCCATTTCTCCTCCAAACATGCTGTGCGTTGTGGAGTCCAAAAAGTTAAATTTTGATCTCATCTGACCAGACTATATTCTCCCAGTATTTTGCTGGCTTGCCCAAATGTTGTGTTCAATCTTTAACTGAGCTTCGACATGATTTATTTCTTCAGCAATGGAGTCTTTTGAGGTGAGCGGGCATAGAGCTCATGTCAGTTGAGTGCATTACTTGTTGTTTTCTTTGAAACAGCAGTACCTGCTAACTCCAGGTCTATCTCAAGCTCTCCATGAGTGATCTTTGGCTCTTGGGTAACTCTTCTGATAATTCTTTTGACTCATCTGTCAGAAATCTAGCAAGGAGCTCCTGGTCGTGGCCGGTTTATGGTCAAATTATGTTCTTTTTACTTCTGAATGATGGCTCCAACAGTGCTCACTGGAACATTTCAGCAGTTTAGAAATGCACCTGGAGCCAATGCCATCATCATGTTTTGCAACAAGGTTGCAAAGGTCTGGCGATAACTCTTTGCTTCTGCCCATCATGAGTTCTTTGTGGTGTGACAATCTGATATTCACAGACCTTTTAAAAGGCTACCAGTCAGACTTAATTAGCTGAAATTGAATGAAATTTATTTATTTGGATAAACCCCTTGAGATGCAACATCTCATTTTCGAGGGGGTCCAATAAACAACACTTCACAAAATTCAAAATAGAATACACAAAATAAAAGATTAAATCAAAAACAATACAACAAACAAAACACGTAACACCAGCTCATATACACACAAACACTTGGAATAATGCAGTAAATACATGTGTGTATACATATACAGTATATGTATAACACAAAATTAAATATAAATGCACCTCATAAATAATGACTACAAAAACCTGCATTTATAATTATACAGTGACAATCAGTTAAAACAGACACAGTCAATCTCTAAGTGAGTAGAAAAGTATTTTTTTAAACAAACCAAAATAGGTTATTGCACGAATATGAGATGGGATTCTATTCCAATCAGATGGAGCTTTAAACATTAAAGCTTTTTTACCAATTGATTTTTTTTACAAGAGGAATAACAAAATAAAGCTCAGAGGAGTCTTTGAAATTATAATTTGATGGAAATTGTGTAAGATGTTCCTTCACGTAGATAGGATAATTAAAATGAAAACATTTAAAGATAATAATGAGCCAATGTATTTGTCTTCTCACAATTAGAGATGGTCGTTTCAGTAACTTGTACATAAAGCAATGATGAGTAAAAAAGGAACAGCCAAGAACAAATCGACAGTCTATTATAAGCTACATTAAGTGAAGTCAAATTTGATTTTGTTGCATTTTGATACACAGTATCACAGTCATCAAAAACAGGAAGTTTTAGTTGAAATGCAAGTTTCAAACAAGCTCTATGGGAAAAACACATACGGGAGCGATGAAGGTTGGTGACCCCAAAATGTATTTTTTTAAGAATGTAATCAATATGTGATTTACAGTGGGGCAAAAAAGTATTTAGTCAGCCACCAATTGTGCAAGTTCTCCCACTTAAAAGATGAGAGAGGTCTCCAATTTTCATCATAGGTATACCTCAACTATGAGAGACAAAATGAGAAAAAAAAATCCAGAAAATCACATTGACGGATTTTTAATGAATTAATTGGTAAATTCCTCAGTAAAATAAGTATTTGGTCACCTACAAACAAGCAAGATTTCTGGCTCTCACAGACCTGTAACTTCTTCTTTAAGAGGCTCCTCTGTCCTCCACTCGTTACCTGTATTAATGGCACCTGTTTGAACTCGTTATCAGTTTAAAAGACACCTGTCCACAACCTCAAACAGTCAGACTCCAAACTCCACTATGGCCAAGACCAAAGAGCTGTCAAAGGACACTAGAAACAAAATTGTAGACCTGCACCAGGCTGGGAAGACTGAATCTGCAATAGGTAAGCAGCTTGATGTGAAGAAATCAACTGTGGGAGCAATTATTAGAAAATGGAAGACATACAAGACCACTGATAATCTCCCTCGATCTGGGGCTCCACGCAAGATATCACCCCGTGGGGTCAAAATTATCATGAGAACGGTGAGCAAAAATCCCAGAACCACATGGGGGGACCTAGTGAATGACCTGCAGAGAGCTGGGACCAAGGTAACAAAGGCTACATCAGAAACACACTACGCCGCCAGGTACTCAAATCCTGCAGTGCCAGACGTGTCCCCCTGCTTAAGCCAGTGCATGTCCAGGCCCGTCTGAAGTTTGCTAGAGAGCATTTGGATGATCCAGAAGAGGATTGGGAGAATGTCATATGGTCAGATGAAACCAAAATAGAACTTTTTGGTAAAAACTCAACTTGTTGTGTTTGGAGGAGAAAGAACACCATACCTACTGTGAAGCATGGGAATGGAAACATCATACTTTGGGGCTGTTTTTCTGCAGAGGGACCAGGACGACTGATCCGTGTAAAGGAAAGAATGAATGGGACCATGTATCGTGAGATTTTGAGTGAAAACCTCCTTCCATCAGCAAGGGCATTGAAGATGAAACGTGGCTGGGTCTTTCAGCAGGACAATGATCCCAAACACACCGCCCAGGCAACGAAGGAGTGGCTTTGTAAGAAGCATTTCAAGGTCCTGGAGTGGCCTAGCCAGTCTCCAGATCTCAACCCCATAGAAAATCTTTGGAGGGAGTTGAAAGTCTGTGTTGCCCAGCGACAGCCCCAAAACATCACTGCTCTAGAGGAGATCTGCATGGAGGAATGGGCCAAAATACCAGCAACAGTGTGTGAAAACCTTGTGAAAACTTACAGAAAACGTTTGACCTCTGTCATTGCCAACAAAGGGTATATAACAAAGTATTGAGATGAACTTTTGTTATTGACCAAATACTTATTTTACTGAGGAATTTGCCAATTAATTCATTAAAAATCCTTCAATGTGATTTTCTGGATTTTTTTTTTCTTATTTTGTCTCTCATAGTTGAGGTATACCTGTTATGAAAATTAGAGACCTCTCTCATCTTTTAAGTGGGAGAACTTGCACAATTGGTGGCTGACTAAATACTTTTTTACCCCACTGTAAATGACAATTCGGGATCAAGCCAAACACCCAGATATTTAAATTTATCAACACTGACAAGTCCACTTCCATCTTTGGTATTTATAATCAAATGAGAAATAATCTATTTCAGTTTTTGTTTGGTTCCAAATAACATAACACATGATTTTGTTTTATTAAGTTCAAGTTGATGATGTTCAAACCATTCTTGCATTAAACTGAAATCTTCCTGTAAAGACTTTTGTACTCTTGTGCCATTTTTATCAGATTTATATATATGACTGTATCACCAGCGTAAAGTTGTATATTACATTTATGTAAGATAGATAGATAGATAGATGTACTTTATTGATCCCAAACTGGGAAATTACAGATGGTAATTATAGATGGTATTATAGATTATAGATGGTAAATTATTTATGTAAATGGTAAAAAGAAGTGGTCTTAAAGTTGAGCCTTGTGGCACACCTCTTCGCTGAACATAAAAATCAGATTGAATACCATTACTGAAAACACATTGTTTTCTGTTATGGAGATATGAGTTAAACCAGAGAACTGCATTCTGACAGAGGCCAATGGCAGTTTATCAGTGAGAAGTTAATCCAGTAAGAGACAGTGATCTACAAGATCAAATGCTTTTGTTAGATCAATAAATATAGCTCCAGTAATTTCACCTTAATAAGCAGCAGTATAAATATCATTAGTAAATTTAAGATAAGATAAGATAAGATAAGATAAGCCTTTATTAGTCCCACAACGGGGAAATTCCAGGATTGCAACAGCACAGGGATAGCAACACTCAGAGCAACAATCAGAAGGCAAGAAAAAAAAAAACAAGCAAGCAAGAGCAGCTAATAAACATATGTACGTATTACTATAAAATATATATATATACACACACACACAGACACACAGTGCAGAGCATTGTAGCTGGATGGAATAAATATATGAATATATGAACACACAGTGCAGAGCATTGTAGCTAGATGGAATAAATATGTAAATATATAAACACCCACAGTACGGAGCATTGCAGCTAGGTGGAATAAATATGCAAGTATATAAACACACACAGTGCGGAGCAATGTAGCTAGATGGAATAATATGTAGATATATAAATATATAAACACCCACAGTACGGAGCATTGTAGCTAGATGGAATAAATATGCAAATATATAAACACACACAGTGCAGAGCATTGTTGCTAGATGGAATGAAACAGCATAACCGTCTACTTAGTTATCCTACATGGTATGATTATGTGCCCATACATATTCTCACCCTCCATAGCGACCGGTATGTTCCTAGTTGTATGCCGGAGAGGACCATTGTGTAAGTCTATTGCATCTTTTGCATTCAAAAACTATTAGTTTGTTACGTCTTTTTGCTATCTCTGCGAGCAGCCCTGCTTAGGTTGTACAGTCTGACAGCCGTTGGTAGGAAGGACCTACGAAACCTCTCGGTTGTGCACCTGGGATGATGTAGTCTGCTGCTAAATGAGCTCCTCAGTGCATTCAGTATGTCCTGCATAGGGTGGAACTCGGACTCCAGCAGAGATGACAGTTTAGCCACCGTCCTTCTCTCTCCTATCTCCTCCATCGGATCAAGGCGCTGCCCCAGGACAGAGCTAGCTTTCTTAATCAGTTTGTTCAGTCTCTTCCTATCGGCTGCAGTAATGCCACTGCCCCAGCAGACCACTCCAAAAGTGATGGCTGATGCCACCACCGTGTCATAGAATGACTTCAGCAGCGCCCCTTGTACACCAAAAGACCTGAGTCTCCTCAGCAGGAACAGCCTGCGCTGTCCCTTCTTGTAGAGTGCATCAGTATTGTGTGACCAGTCTAGTTTATTGTTCAGATGAATACCCAGGTACTTATAGGATGTCACCATCTCGATGTCTGTTCCCTGTATATTTACTGGTACTGTGAGGGGCTGCCCATGCCTGCGGCAGTCCACCACCAGCTCCTTAGTTTTCCTCGCGTTGATCTGGAGGCAGTTCCGATGGCACCAGTCCACGAAGTCCTGGATAAGCCCTCTGTACTCAGCTTCATCTCCATTGGAGATGAGGCCAACGATCGCAGAGTCATCAGAGAACTTCTGTAGATGGCAGTGTGTTGTGTTGTGTGAGAAGTCCGCAGTATAAAGAGTGAACAGGAAGGGAGCCAGCACCGTTCCCTGGGGGGCCCCCGTGCTACTGATGATCGTGTCGGACACACAGTCCCGGGTTCTCACAAACTGAGGCCGGTTCGTGAGGTAGTCCAGGATCCATGATGACAGGTGCTGGTCCACCCCTGCGCGCAGCAGCTTGTCCTTCAGGATCATCGGTTGGATGGTGTTGAAAGCACTGGAGAAGTCAAAGAACATGATCCTCACCATATTCCCGGGCTTCTCCAGGTGGGACAGAGAACGGTGAAGGAGGAAGATCACCGCATCCTCCACCCCAATGCCATGCTGGTAGGCGAACTGGAGTGGATCCATCGCTGGTTCCACCAGGGGGCGGAGGTGAGCAAGGAGCAGTCTCTCCAGGGTCTTCATCAAGTGGGACGTCAAGGCCACCGGTCTGTAGCTGTTCAGGTCTTTGGGGTGGGAAGTTTTTGGTACAGGTACCACACAAGATGTTTTCCACAGCTGTGGTACCCTCCCCAGTTTCAGGCTCATGTTGAAGATATACGTCACAATCCCACACAGCTGGTCTGCACAGGACTTGAGGAGCTTTGCGCTGATGCCGTCCGGTCCCGGCGCCTTCCTCGCCTTGATCTTCCTCAGCTCCGTCCTCACCTGGGTCCTGGTCAGGGTCAGGATGGGGGGCTGTGTGTTGGGAGTGGGGGGGTGTTGGTAGAGTGGGGAGTGGGCAGCAGGACTTGATTTCTTTAGAGGCAGCAGTGGTTGTTGTGCAGTCAGGGGGGAGGGCGGTTGGTCAAATCTATTGAAAAACAGATTCAGGTTGTTCGCCCACTCCCTGCCCCCTGTGGCCTGGGGGGAGGTATTCTGGAGCCCCGAGATGGTTTTGAGGTTTCTCCAGACCCCGCTGATGTCGCTCTGTTGCAGCTTGTCCTCCATCTTCTTCCTGAAGCTGTCCTTGCCTTCTCTGATCTTTCTCCTCAGCTCCCTCTGTACGGACTTCAGCATCTCCCTGTTCCCCGACCTGAAGATCCTCTTCTTCTCTCTCAGAAGTGTTTTTATCTCAGGGTTGATCCAGGGTTTGTTGTTTGAGTGACGCCGTATGGTCTTGGTGGGAACGGATTTGTCCACACAGAAGCTGAGGTAGCCCGTGAAGGTGTGAATGAGGCCATCGATGTCCTCACCATGTGGATCGCAGAGCTGCTTCCAGGCGGTGGCTTCAAAACAGCCCTTTAGGGTGTCCATTGTCTCCTTAGACCATAACTCCACAGTGTGCATGGCCGGAGGTTGTCTGTGCACTAGGGGTTTGTACACCGGCCGGAGATGAACCAAGTTGTGATCCGATCTCCCGAGTGGGGGTAGTTGTGATGAGGTGTACGCCTCCTTAGTGTTTGCGTAGAATAAATCCAGTGTTTTATTGTCTCTAGTGTGGCATGTGACATACTGGGTGAACGTGGGTAGAATGGGAGACAGTGAAACATGGTTGAAATCGCCTGAGATGAGGAGAAGAGCATCTGGGTGTTCTGTCTGCAGCCTGCTGGTTACTGAATTTGAGTATTGTTGTACTGGTAGAGTAGTTGGACCGAAAGCCAGACTGAAATGGAGTTAGAATATTATTAATATTAAGATAGTGTGAGAGCTGATTATAAATTAGTTTATCAAAAACCTTTGACAATGAACATATAATTGAAATAGGTCGATGCTTATCAGGATCAAGTTTATGTCTCCTTTATGCAGTGGAGTAATTCAAGCACATTTCCAAATGGTAGGAATCTCATAAGAGGACAGGGAAAGATTAAATAAGTCAGTAAGGGGATACATAAGAATATGAGAGGCTACTTTAATAAATCTGTTTTCAATTCCGTCAGGTCCTGGGCTACTACTTGAATTTAAGTTGTTAATTGCTTCATAGACTTCAACTGGCGAAATTTTTCTGAAAGAAAAGGATGCAGAAGAAGGATGATTATCAGAACTGACATTTGTTATGTAAGAGTCAGAAAATCTAGTACAAAAAACAAAGGAAAAATGCTGACTGAGAGCTTGAGTGATGGAAAAAGAATACTGCAATATTCTTTTTTTTTATTTTTCTTTCTTTTCTTCTGAGGGGGTGGGTAATCTAATACAGTATTACAGTATACTGTAATATTGTATTACCCACCCCCTCATGGATCGTCACCTTATCGTGGTGGGGGGTTTGCGTGCCCCAGTGATCCCAGGAGCTATGTTGCCCAGGGCAATTTTCCTCTGATAGGGTCACCCAAGACAAACTGGTCCTGGGTGAAGGGCCAGACTAAGAACGATCCAACAGACTCTCATGATAAATTCTATATCAAGGATTCAGTGTACCCCGCCCGGTATGGGGTTACCGGGGCCCCACCCTGGAGCCAGGCCTGGGGGAGGGGTTCGATGGCTAGCATCTGGTGGCCAGGTTTCCACCCATGGGACCCGGCCGGGCTCAGCCCAAAGGAGTTACATGGGTCCGCCCTCCAGCGGGTTCACCACCTGCAGGAGGGATCATGGGGGTCCGGTGCTATGTGGATTAGGTGGCGGTCAAAGGCGGAGACCTTGGCGGACTGATCCCAGGCTTTCTAAACTGGCTTTTGGTACGTGGAATGTCACGTGGGGAAGAAGCTTGAGCTGGTGTACGAGGTTGAGCGATACCAGCTAGATATAGTCAGCCTCACCTCAACACATAGCTCTGGTTCCGGAACCAGTCTCCTGGAGAGGGGCTGGAGCTTGGCCTTTTCTGGAGTTGCCCTGGGCGAGAGGCGACGAGCAGGGGTGGGTAGTCTTGTATCCCCCCACCTTGCTGCCTCTATATTGGAGTTTTCCCCGGTGGACGAAAGGGTTGCTTCCCTGCACCTTCGGGTTGGGAAACGGGTCTTGACCATCATTTGTGCCTATGCACCAAATGATGTTTCAGAGTACTCACCCTTTTTGGAGTCTCTGACTGGGGTGCTGGAGGGTGCTCCTCTTGGAGACTCCATTGTCCTACTGGGGGACTTCAATGTGCACGTGGGCAACAACAGTGAAACCTGGAAGGGGGTAATTGGGAGGAACGGCCTGCCCAATCTGAACCCAAGTGGTGTTCAGTTATTGGACTTCTGTGCTAGCTACAGTTTATCCATAACAAACACCATGTTCAAGCATAAGGGTGTCCATATGTGCACCTGGCACCAGGACACCCTAGGTCGCAGGTCGATGATCAATTTTGTCATCGTGTCATCAGACCTGCGACCATATGTCTTGGACACTTGGGTAAAAAGAGGTGTAGAGCTGTCAACTGATCGCCACCTGGTGGTGAGTTGAATCCGATGGCAGGGGAGGATGCCATTCAGACCTGGTAGACCCAAACGTATAGTGAGGGTGTGCTGGGAATGTCTGGCTGAGGCCCCTGTCCGGGAAGTCTTCGACTCCCACCTCTGGAAGAACTTCAACCACATTCCGAGGGAGTCTGGAGACATGGAGTCTGAATGGGCCATGTTTTCCACCTCTATTGTTGAAGCGGCGGCCCAGAGCTGTGGCCGCAAAGTGGTCAGTGCATCTCGTGGTGGCAACCCCCAAACCAAGTGGTGGACATCAGTGGTGAGGGGGGTCATTAAGCTGAAGAAGGAGTCCTATCAGGCTTGGTTGGCTTGTGGGACTCCCGAAGCAGCTGAGGTGTACCGGCAGGCCAAGCGGAGTACAGCTCGGGTGGTTGCTGAAGCAAAAACCTGGGTATGGGAGGAGTTCGGTGAGGCCATGGAACAAGACTTTCGGTCTGCCTCAAAGTGATTCTGGCAAACTTTCTGGTAGCTCAGGAGGGGGAAGCAGCTCCCTGTCCACACTGTGTATGGTGCGAATGGGGTACTGTTGACTTCGACTGGGGATATCGTCGGGCGGTGGAAGGAATACTTTGAGGATCTCCTCAATCCCACTGATATGCCTTCCACAGAGGAAGCAGGGCTTGTGGACGAGGCGGATGACTCGCCTATCACAGGGGCTGAGGTCACCAAGGTGGTTAAAAATCTCCTTGGTTGCCAGGCCCCGGGGGTGGACGAGATTCGTCCTGAGTGCCTCAAGGCCCAGGATGTTGTAGGGCTGTCATGGCTGACACGCCTCTGCAACATTGCGTGGAGGTTGGGGGCAGTGCCTTTGGCATGGCAAACCGGTGTGGTGGTTCCTATTTTCAAAAAAGGGGACCGGAGGGTGTGCTCCAACTTTAGAGGGATCACACTCTTCAGCCTCCCTGGGAAGGTCTATGCAAAGGTACTGGAGAGGAGAGTCCGATCGTTGGTCGAACCTCGGATTCAGGAGGAGCAAACTGGTTTTCGTCCTGGCCGTGGCACATCGGACCAGCTCTTTACCCTCTCGAGAATTCTCAAGGGTTCATGGGAGTTTGCCCAACCAGTTTACATGTGTTTTGTGGACTTGGAGAAGGCATTTGACCGTGTCTCTCGTGGTTTTTTGTGGGGGGTGCTTCGGGAATATGGCGTATCGGGCTTGTTGTTACAAGCCATTCGGTCTCTGTACGACCGTTGTGAGAGTTTGGTTCATACTGCCAACACTCGGTCGGACTCATTCCCAGTGAGAGTTGGACTCTGCCAGGGCTGCCCTTTGTCACCGATCCTGTTCATAATTTTTATGGACAGGATTTCTAGGTACAGCCAGGGAATGGAGGGTGTCATGCTTGGTGACCACAGGATCTCATCTCTGTTGTTTGCAGATGAAGTTGTCCTGTTGGATTCATCCAGCAATGACCTACAGTTCTTGCTGGGACGGTTTGCCACTGAGTGTGAAGCGGCTGGGATGAGAATCAGCACCTCCAAGTCCGAGTCCATGGTCCTCAGCCGGAAAAAGGTGGATTGTCCTCTCCGGGTTTGGGACAGGCTCCTGCCCCAAGTGGAGGAGTTTAAGTATCTTGGGGTCTTATTCACGAGTGAGGGGAGAATGGAGCAAGAGATTGACAGACGGATTGGAGCAGCATCTGCAATGATGCGGACATTGTACCAGTCCGTTGCAGTGAAGAGGGAGCTGAGTTCTAAGGCAAAGCTGTCGATTTACCAGTCAATCTACGTTCCTACTCTCATCTATGGTCATGAGCTTTGGGTAATGACCGAAAGAACAAGATCGCGGATACAAGCGGCTGAAATGAGATTTCTCCATAGGATTGCTGGACTCACCCTCAGAGATAGGGTGAGGTGCTCAGTCATCCGGGAGAGACTCAGAGTAGAACCGCTGCTCCTCCACATTGAAAGGAGTCAGTTGAGGTGGTATGGGCATCTGATTAGGATGCCTCCTGGATGCCTCCCACTTGAGGTGTTTCGGGCACATCCCACTGGGAGGAGACCCCAGGGCAGACCCAGAACTCGGTGGAGAGACTATGTCTCCCAGCTGGTCTGAGAACACCTTGGTATCCTCTCTGAAGAGCTGGAGCAGGTGGCTGGGGAGAGGGAAGTCTGGGCTTCTCTGCTTGAACTGCTGCCTCTGCAATCCAGACCTCCAGAAAAGCGGTAGAAGATGGATGGATGGATGGATGGATGGATGGTGTTTAATACTTATTCCCTGTGTGATTTCACTTTATTAAATATAACTTGATTTGTGAACACAGTTGCCTTGATTCTTGGTTCTCCTCATTCTATTGGTCTCCATCTGGTGGGTCTTCTTCTTCTTCTTCATCCAGACCACTGGTTGAGGGATAGGTGTGTCATAATTTCAGTTCATGGGCAGGATCATGAAAATAGATCTGAGCAAAAAGTAGCTTTCGACCCTTTTCAGGAAGGCCCGTGCATGCCCGTAGAAATCAAGAAACTGGAGCACCCGGAGAAAATCAGCGCTTTGCTTGGCATTTTACACATTTGTATTGTAGACTGGCAGTCTTAAAGGTTACACATTTTTACAGTGTCAGCACCTCTTTAAAAACGACATTGCCGAGAAAGCGACGCTTTTGCTTAGTTTCTTCATCTTGAGCAACAATACGAAGACTGCATGATCTGGCAACTCTGTTCGCGGCAACGTAGAATTGGCCATGGCTGCAGAAATCTGTTGTGGAGCAGGTGGCTGGGAAGAGGGAAGTCTGGGCTGCTCTGCTTGAACTGCTGCCTCCGTGACCCGGACCTCGGGAACAGCGGTAGAAGATGGATGGATGGATGGATGTATTACCCACTTTAATGTGCTGTATAGAATGCTTGTCAGTCTTACCAAGAACATTTTTAATTTTTTTCCAAAAAGGTTTAGGACCATTAAAATGAGTAATTAAACATTCTTTGTGGGCGACACACATTGTGGGCTCACGTTTCCACAGAGACAGGACTGCATGTGTATTGAGGGTGTCACGTCTGCAAAGACAAAGGACTCGAATCTGCAGAAGATAACAAGGAGGTGTGAGATTTGTCTCTTTGTCCCACAGAAGATGCCCCGGAGAGATTTCCGGTTCATCAGGAAATGAGAGACAATGGTGAAGATTCAAAGGGATGCTTTGTGACTGTATGTTTACTGAAAACACCATGTGACTTGAATTCTGATGCTGGAAACATATAAAAGGGTGATGAGATATGATTCTTTCTCTTTCCTGCTTTGAGAATGCTAGAAGCTGTGTTCTGTCAATAAAGCTGGTTTACGACTAAACTCAGCCTCATCATTTGAGCACATCTTCTACATCTTTATAATAATCAGATTTAGCATTCCGAGTTTTGGTTTCACTTACACTACCGTTCAAAAGTTTGGGGTCACTTAGAAATTTCCTTATTTTTGAAAGAAAAGCATTGTTTTTTTCAATGAAGATAACTTTAAACTAATCAGAAATACACTCTAATATCTAATATACATTGCTAATGTGGTAAATGACTATTCTAGCTGCAAATGTCTGGTTTTTGGTGCAATATCTACATAGGTGTATAGAGGTCCATTTCCAGCAACTATCACTCCAGTGTTCTAATGGTACAATGTGTTTGTTTGCTCATTGCGTCAGAAGGCTAATGGATGATTAGAAAACTTGTGCAATCATGTTAGCACAGCTGAAAACAATTTAGCTGGTTAGAGAAGCTATAAAATTGACCTTCCTTTGAGCAGGTTGAGTATCTGGAAAAAATTATTATTTCAAATAAAAATCATTATTTCTAACCTTGTCAATGTCTTGACTATATTTTCTATTCATTTTACAACTCATGGTGGTAAATAGGTGTGACTTTTCATGGAAAACACAAAATAATTGTCTGGGTGACCCCAAACTTTTGAACAGTAGTGTAAATTTCTTAAATGCCTGTATATTTCCCAGTCAGAATTATCCGTTGTCTAGCAATATTTCGACCGAGCCTTGTCTCTTTGAACAGACTGATGAGGTCAGGAGTGATCCAAGGGAGATGATCACCCCTGACCTTAACTTTCTTCCAGGGAGCATGTTTGTTTACCACCTCCATGAATTCTGAAAAAAAAAAAATCCCAGTCAAATTAATTTGCACTGATGGGGCATGGGATGGCTTCCTAAATTCTGATGGATTTCAGCTGGTTTCTTTGCTTTCTATGCCTTTTTGCACCTCTTTTTAATATAAGATAAGATAAGATAAGATAAGCCTTAATTAGTCCCACAATGGGAAAATTCCAGGATTGCAACACAGGGATAGCAGCACTCAGAGCAACAATCAGAAGGCAAGAAAAAACAAGAGCAGCGAGTATACATATGAGTAGACAGTATTTACTGTATATGTACATATAAACATAAATATATAGACACACGATGCGGAGCATTGCAGCTAGATGGAACAAACATGCAAATATATAAACACACACAGTGCGGAGCATTGTAGCTAGATGGAACAAACATGTAATTATATAAATATATAAACACACACCCAGTGCGGAGCATTGTAGCTAGATGGAACAAATATGCAAACACATAAACACACACAGTGTGGAGCACCGTAGCTAGATGGAATAAATATGTAAATATATAAACACACACAGTGCAGAGCACTGTCGCTAGATGGAATAAATATATAAATATACAAACACACACAGTGCGGAGCATTGCAGCTAGATGGAATGAAACAGCATAACCGTCTACTTAGTTATCCTTCATGGTATGATTATGTACCCATACATATTGTCACCCTCCGTAGCTACCGGTATTTTCCTAGTTGTATACCGGAGGGGACCATTGTGTAAGTCTATTGCGTCTTTTGCATTCAATACTATTAGGTTGTCACATCTTTTTGCTATCTCTGCGAGCAGCCCTGCTTAGATTATACAGTCTGACAGCCGTTGGTAGGAAGGACCTGCGAAACCTCTCGGTTGTGCACCTAGGATGATGTAGTCTGCTGCTAAATGAGCTCCTTAGTGCATTCAGTGTGTCCTGCATAGGGTGGAACTCGGACTCCAGCAGAGATGACAGTTTAGCCACCATCCTTCTCTCTCCCATCTCCTCCACTGGGTCAAGGCACTGCCCCAGGACAAAGCTAGCTTTCTTGATCAGTTTGTTCAGTCTCTTCCTATCGGCTGCTGTAATGCCACTGCCCCAGCAGACCACTCCAAAAGTGATGGCTGATGCCACCACCGTGTCGTAGAATGTCTTCAGCAGCGCCCCTTGTACATCAAAAGACCTGAGTCTCCTCAGTAGGAACAGCCTGTGCTGTCCCTTCTTGTAGAGTGCGTCAGTATTGTGTGACCAGTCTAGTTTATTGTTCAGATGAACACCCAGGTACTTGTAGGATGTCATCATCTCAATGTCTGTTCCCTGGATGTTTACTGGTGCTGTGAGGGGTTGTCCTTGCCTGCGGCAGTCCACCACCAGCTCCTTAGTTTTCCTCGCGTTGATCTGGAGGCAGTTCCGATGGCACCAGTCCACAAAGTCCTGGATAAGTCCTCTGTACTCAGCTTCATCTCTGTTGGAGATGAGGCCAACGATCGCAGAGTCGTCAGAGAACTTCTGTAGATGGCAGTGTGTTGTGTTGTGTGAGAAGTCCGCAGTATAAAGGGTGAACAGGAAGGGAGCCAAAACCGTTCCCTGTGGGGCCCCCGTGCTACCGATGATTGTGTCGGACACACAGTCCCGGGTTCTCACAAACTGTGGCCGGTTTGTGAGGTAGTCCAGGATCCATGATGACAGGTGCTGGTCCACCCCTGTGCACAGCAGCTTGTCCTTCAGGATCATCGGTTGGATGGTGTTGAAAGCACTGGAGAAGTCAAAGAACATGATCCTCACTGTATTCCCGGGCTTCTCCAGGTGGAACAGAGAACGGTGAAGGAGGAAGATGACCGCATCCTCCACCCCAATACCATGCTGGTAGGCGAACTGGAGTGGATCCATTGCTGGACCCACCAGGGGGCGGAGGTGAGCAAGGAGCAGTCTCTCCAGGGTCTCCATCATGTGGGACGTCAGGGCCACTGGTCTGTAGCTGTTCAGATCTTTGGGGTGGGAAGTCTTTGGTACAGGTACCACACAAGATGTTTTCCACAACTGTGGTACCCTCCCCAGCTTCAGGCTCAGATTGAAGATGTACTCCACAATCCCACACAGCTGGTCTGCACAGGACTTGAGGAGCTTTGCACTGATGCCGTCCTGTCCCGACGCCTTCCTCGCCTTGATCTTCCTCAGCTCCGTCCTCACCTGGGTCTTAGTGAGGGTCAGGTTGGGGGGCTGTGAGTTGGGAGTGGGGGGTGATGGTGGAGTGGGGAGTGGGGAGTGGGCAGCAGGACTTGATGTCTTCAGTGGCAGCAGTGGTTGTTGTGCAGTCGGGGGGGAGGGCGGTTGGTCAAACCAATTAAAAAACAGATTCAGATTGTTTGCCCACTCCCTGCCCCCCGTGGCCTTGGGGGATGTATTCTGGAGCCCAGAGATGATTTTAAGGTTTCTCCAGACCCCGCTGATGTCTCTCTGTTGCAGCTTGTCCTCCATCTTCTTCCTGAAGCTGTCCTTGCCTTCTCTGATCTTTCTCCTCAGCTCCCTCTGTACGGACTTCAGCATCTCCCTGTTACCCGACCTGAAGATCCTCTTCTTCTCTCTCAGAAGTGTTTTTATCTCAGGGTTGATCCAGGGTTTGTTGTTTGAGCAACACTGTATGGCCTTGGTGGGAACGGTGTTGTCCACACAGAAGCTGATGTAGTCCATGATGGTGTGAGTGAGGCCATCGATGTCCTCACCATGTGGATCGCAGAGCTGCTCCCAGGCGGTGGTTTCAAAACAGCCCTTTAGAGTGTCCATTGCCTTCTCAGACCATAACTTCACTGTGTGCATGGCCGGAGGTTGTCTGTGCACTAGGGGTTTGTACACCGGCCGGAGATGAACCAAGTTGTTATCCGATCTCCCAAGTGGGGGGAGTTGTAATGAGGTGTACGCCTCCTTAGTGTTTGCGTAGAATAAGTCCAGTGTTTTATTGTCTCTAGTGTGGCATGTGACATACTGGGTAAACGTGGGTAGAATGGGAGACAGTGAAACATGGTTGAAATCGCCTGAGATGAGGAGAAGAGCATCTGGGTGTTCTGTCTGCAGCCTGCCAGTTACTGAGTGGATGACGTCACGCGCTGTCCCAGCGTTCGCCGTCGGATTTGCATAAATAACAATGCAGATCACGTGTGAGTATTCCCTCGGGAGATATGTAGGCCGCATGCTAACAGCTAGCAACTCGATGTCTTTGCTGCAGTGCTGTTGTTTAACAGTGATGTGTCCCGGTCTGCACCAGTTGTTATTAACATAGATCATCACTCCACCGCCCCTTGCTTTGCCACTGTCTGGTGTTCGGTCTGCCCGTATCGCGTGGAAACCCTCCAGCTCAATGTTAGCATCTGCTACTAGTTCAGTTAGCCATGACTCGGTAAACAAAAGGAGGGAGCATTCCCGGTATACGCTGTCGTAGCAGAAGATAGCCGCTAGCTCATCTACCTTTCCCAATATAGAATGTACATTCCCCATGACAACGGATGGGAAGGTGGGTCTGTACCTTATACTCCTTGTCCGCCGTCTAACACCAGCCTGACAACCACGTCGTTTTTGCCTTATTTCTCCCGGTACGTCGAGTTTTTCCGTTAGCACCGAGTGGCGATTAAGTGCAAGCACTTTGTGTGTTCAATACTTATTCCCTGTGACATTCCACTTCATTAAATATAACTTGTTTTGCAAACATGGCTTGATTTGTTTGTTTGTTTGTTTGTTTGTGTGGATTACTTGGGTTGTTACTGATATCTGATGAAAATCTCAGGTCAATGGTTCCATCAGAAATATGTTTAATGAGGAAAATGTTGACATATTAAATACTTATTTTCCCCGCTGTAGGTGTGGTTGGATGTAAAGGATGACTGTACACAGAATGGGTATGAATGGGGCCCTAAGAAGTACAAGGAAAAGCTAGTATGCCTGAAGTGGACACCCTATGACCCTGTGTGGCTAATAGACTTGCTGTTCCACCCTGGTGATGTGACTGTTGGGTAAGAGAAATGAAGATATAGCTGATGGGTGAATGTGTTGTGCTCGCTCTCTTCCCATTACATTTGTAGCACTGGACAGTTCATGGACTGAGGTGGTACAGTGGCATGGACTGAATATGCTGCACGGACTGCCAACATTAAAATGAGGGGGGATGTCACAGGGTCAAATGTGTTTTTGATGTTTAACATGTTGAAAGTTTGTCTTTTATGTTTATTTATAACTTTGCATGTTTTGTCATTTTTACATTTTAACCAGTGCTAAAATGAGAGAGTTGTTTAATTATAATATAACAATACACTTTATAGTTGCTTAGTCCACCCACATTTTCATTTTAATTGTGGACTTACCATTTGAGTCTATAGAGTAGGCATTAATGTATTATTTTTTTAGGGGAATGAATGAATGAATGAATGAATAGGGGGACTGTGTGCATTTTGGTGTGGATGCAGAGGCGCACAGGGGAGGTGTGGTGGAATACCATCAGTCTGAACATTTTAAATGACAAACCTCTTCTGTGACAAAGTGTCATGAATTGCCCTGGCAAGGGCGGACTGAAGATGCCAAAGGCAGGCTATGAGTTTGCACGATTTAATAATGAAAAACACACAAACATAAAAATACCCCAAAACACTACACTTACGACTAAGGTAGGATAAATAGAAGAAACAGCATGGAGGCTGAGGCACATAGAAACACCGCCAAAAACGAGGAACACCTGGAGGACTCAGAATACCAAAATAGAAGGGGACTGAGTCTAAGGACGAGAGATGTAGAGTTAATATCCAAATACGAGAAGGAAGCTGCAAGGAGTGATCCAAGCAGGTGTCCTTAAATAGACAAACAGAATCATTGAACATAAGGATCAGGTGTGGGTGACATGAGCGAAGAGTAATTAGGACAACTACTGACAGATGAAACAGCCCGCGAAACAGAGTTGACACCAGGAAGTAAGCACAGACAGCTGTCACACCGAGAGAAATAATAGCAACAGATGACAGAAAGTAAAAGCACAGGAAAACAAAAGGTAACTGACTATAATACTGAAATAGGAACAGACCAAAATACACAATGAGAAAATAATCAGAATCAGAATCAGAATCAGAATGAGATTTATTGCCATTGTTCATGTAGTACACAAACTAGGAATTTGTCTCAGTGCAATGCTGCAACATTAAACATGGAGTAGCACTAAAGATAAAAATAAAAAACTATGCATGCCATAAAAGGTAGAATATGAATAAGTAATACTAATCTATGCAATTTTTAAATATATTAACAAGCAGCAGATATTGTGGAGTTCCACATAGTGCAGTCGGTAGTGCAAAAAGAAAACAGTGATAATCGTCATGAGTCCGGTTGAGCTGCTGTACGTAGTGCGCAAGAGTCTAAAAAGTCACTTAGTGTTCAGCAGTCTGATGGCAGAGGGGAAGAAGATGTTCATGTAGCGGGAGGTTTTAGTCTGAATGGATCGAAGTCTTCTGCCTGAGGGGAGGGGGGCAAACAGTGCGTGTCCAGGGTGTGAAGGGTCGGCTATGATCCGACCTGTACGCCTCCGGGTCCTGGAGATGTACAGGTCCTGGAGGGATGGGAGCTTGCAGCCGATCACCTTCTCAGCAGCGCACACCACGCGCTGCAGTCTTAGTCTGTCCCTGGAGGTGGCTCCTGCGTACCACACGGTGATGGAGGTGGTGAGGATGGACTCGATGATGGCCGTGTAGAACTGCACCAACATCTTGGTGGGTAGCTTGAGCTTCCTCAGCTGCCGCACGAAGAATATCCTCTGCTGGGCCTTTTTGATGAGGGAGCTGATGGTCGGCTCCCACTTGAGGTCCCGGGTGATGGTGGTGCCCAGGAAGCGGAAGGAATCCGCAGTGGTGATGGGAGAGTCTGTGAGGGTAAGGGGGGGCAGAGGGGCTGTGACTTTTCTGAAGTCCACAATCATCTCCACTGTCTTCAGAGCGTTCAGCTGCAGGTTGTTGTGGCTGCACCAGG
Source organism: Pholidichthys leucotaenia (assembly GCA_020510985.1). NCBI lineage: Eukaryota > Metazoa > Chordata > Actinopteri > Cichliformes > Pholidichthyidae > Pholidichthys > Pholidichthys leucotaenia. The sequence goes on from CM035843.1 coordinate 34,251,661, forward strand.
ACGCCAGCTGGGCCACCTCTCTCCTGTAGACGGACTCGTCGCCGTTGGAGATAAGCCCGATGAGGGTGGTGTCATCCGCAAACTTGATCAGCTTGACAGACTGGTGGCTGGAGGTGCAGGAGTTGGTGTACAGGGAGAAGAGCAGGGGGGAAAGTACACAGCCCTGGGGTGGTCCGGTGCTGATGCTAACAGAGTCTGAGACAGTCTTTCCCAGCCGCACATGCTGCCTCCGGTCCGTCAGAAAGTCGGTGATCCACCTGCAGAGGGAGTCAGGCACGTTGAGCAGGGACAGCTTGTCCTGGAGCAGAGCGGGGCGGATGGTATTGAATGCAGAGCTGAAGTCCACAAACAGGATCCTGACGTAGGTTCCCAGGGAGTCCAGGTGCTGCAGGATGGAGTGGAGGGCCAGGTTAACTGCGTCGTCCACAGACCTGTTGGCTCTGTAGGCAAACTACAGCGGGTCCAGGAGGGGAGTGGTGATGGTCTTGAGGTGGGGCAGGACCAGGCGCTCAAAGGACTTCATGACTACAGAGGTGAATGCTACAGGTCTGTAGTCGTTAAGTCCAGTGATCCGTGGCTTCTTGGGGACAGGGACGATGGTAGAGGTTTTGAGGCAGGCCAGCACGTGGCATGACTTCAGGGAGGTGTTAAAAATGTCTGTGAAGACAGGAGTCAGCTCCTCCGCACAGTGTCTCAGGGTGGAGGAAGACACGCCGTCCGGACCGGGGGCCTTGCGCGGGTTCAGTCTGGAGAACTGTCTGTACACGTCCTGCTCACTGATGGCAAGGGCAGGGGGGGAGGAGGGGCGGGCGCCTTTGATGAAGTGGGGACCATGGAGGCAGTGGCGCTGGGGGGAGGGGGGGAGTTGGACACAGCTGACGAGGTGTCAAAAAGGGCATAGTGTTGGGGCAGTCTTTGACAAAGGGCTTTGTCACCCTGTCCCTTAGAAGCCTGAGGCCGATAGTTGGTGATTTGCCTCAGTCCTCTCCACACAGAAGCAGAGTCGTTAGCAGTGAACTGTTGCTGGAGTCTCTCAGAATACACAGATTTAGCTCTCCTCAGCTCTCTGCTAAACCGGTATTTGACCTCCCTGTAGCAGTCCCGGTCTCCACTTTTCAATGCTGCTTCCTTCTCCTTCCTGATCTGTCTGAGCTTAGCAGTGAACCAGGGCTTGTCGTTGGAGTAACTCACCCTGGTGCGCGATGGAAGAATGCTCTCCTCACAAAAGTTGATATATGAGGTCACAGTGTCCGTGTACTCATCCAGATCATGCGTGGCTCCTTTAAACATGTCCCAGTCAGTTATTTCCAAGCACGTGCTCAGCTCTTCCACAGCTTCACTGGTCCATTTCCTCGTAGTGCTCACAACAGGTTTTGTGAGCTTCAGTCTCTGTCTGTATGTGGGAATCAGGTGGACCATCACATGATCAGATAGTCCGAGCGCAGCGCGGGGAACAGCGTGATACGCGTCCTTAACTGTAGTGTAACAGTGATCCAGCGTGTTCTCTCCTCTGGTGGGGCATTTAATAAACTGTTTGTACCGGGGGAGTTCGTGGCTCAGGTTGCTCTGGTTAAAGTCGCCAACCACAATAACCAGAGAGTCTGGAAAAGTCCGCTCCGCTTGCTGAATGTGATCCGCGAGCACGCGCTGAGCCTCGCGCACATCCGCGTCGGGCGGGACGTAAACAGCGGCCAGGATGAATGAAGCAAACTCACGCTGGGAATAAAATGGCTTGCAGTTGATGAATAAATATTCCAGAGTGGGAGAACAGTGTTGGGAGATCACAGTTACATCGGAGCACCAGCTGCTGTTGATGTAGAAGCAGACTCCTCTGCCTGTGGTCTTGCCAGAGAGCCCCGTGTCTCGATCTGCACAAAACATCTGAAATCCCTCGAGGAGGAGCGCGCTGTCTGGTGTCTTTTCCTTGAGCCAGGTCTCAGTGAAGCAGAGGGCACACGAGGTGGAGAGGTCCTTAAATCGCGTCAGCAGTCTCAGTTCATCTACCTTGTTATAAAGAGAGTTGACGTTGGACAGAAAGATCCCAAGCAAAGCCGTGCTCATGCCTCTCCTGCGAAGCCGCACGAGGGTGCCCGCTCGTCTTCCTCTCTTTCGCCGTCTCACTTTTTGGGCTAAAAAGTGAACCAGATCGGTGGCAGGAGCCGAAAAAACTGGGAGTAGGTCCGTGGGAGTGAAAGTCCTGATATTTAGTAGCTCTTCATGGGTGTAAGAGCAGGCAGACACACAATTGACAAACAAAAACAAACAAAAAAAAGCGCAGCGAAGCACCATGGCGACCACTGTGGGCGCCATCTTGGATATCTAATAACCGCCAAGACAAAAACAAGAAGGAATACAAAACCCAAGAAGCACTCATAAAATAATACCAATGAAAGCTGAGGTTGCAGAGGGAGAACTGAGATAAGGACAAAAATAAAAAGGAAAATCTCTCTGGCATCCTCGTCTCGAAGAGGCGATGGTTAGCGCGTCAAGGGTTGAAGCAGCGCATGGAATGACTATACAGCCCAATCCTTGAGTGGCAGTCTTTGGAGCAGTTGGCGCAGATGAAGATTGATGGTGCATGTGCTGATGCTGCGCGTTCTTTCCTCGCTGCACACTTTGTCGCCATCTGGACTCTCGTGTTCGCTTCCATCTTGAGAACACCCTCTTTGACACTGTGGCGCCAGGTGGCTCAATCTTTGGCAATAACCTCCCAGTTATTGGTGTTGATCTGCGCACACTGCATGTCGCGTTTGCAGACATTTTTAAAACGCAACAGCGGTCGGCCCACACGGCGGACGCCCACCAGCAATTCTCTGTAAAGGATTTCTCTCGGCAGACGGTCAGGCTCCATGCGGTGCACATGGCTGAGCCACCGGAGTCATCTCTGGCTGAGAAACGCAGGGATGCTTGGAAAGTCAGCATGCTCAAGGACAATCGGTGTTGGGGACTCTGTTCTGCCACTTGATGTGCATAAGGCGCCCAAGACAGTTGAGATGGAACCAGTTTAACCGCTCCTCCTGCCTGGCATAGGCTGTCCAGGACTCGCTCCCGTACAAGAGAGTGAACAGGACGCAAGCTTGGTATACGAGTAACTTGGTCTTCAAACTCAGCAGATTGTTGTTCCATACACGCTTGTTGAGTTTGGCCATGACAGCAGCTGCTTTAGCAATTCTGGAACTGATCTCGGTGTCCAGCGAGAGCGTGTTTGAAACAGTGGACCCTAGGTAGGTGAAGATGTCCACAACCTCCAGCTGTGTGTTGTCAATGGTAACGACAGGAGAGGAGACAGCATCTTGTGCCATGATGTTGGTTTTCTTAAGGCTGATCATGAGCCCAAACTCCTTGCAGGCGTGGGACAGTTTGTCGACCAGGTGCTGCAGGCCCTCCTCACTGTGCGATGCTAGAGCAGCGTCATCTGCAAACAGCAGCTTGTGTATGAGGACCTCGTAGACTTTGGTTTTAGCATGAAGTCTTGCGTTGTTGAGGAGTTTTCCACCTGATCTCGTGGGGACGTAGACACCTTCAGGACAGTCAGTGAATGCGTAGTGGAGGAGCATTGAGAAAAAAATCCCCAAAAGAGTCGGTGCTAGAATGCAACCCTGTTACACTCCACTGCTGACTGGAAAGGCATCTGAGGTGGCTCCATCAAAGAAAACAGTACTATGCATGTCCATGTGGAAGGAGGAGATGATTGCAAGGAGCTTTGGGGGACAATCTATCTTTCACAGGATCCGGAAGAGCCCGCTTTGACTAACAAAATCAAAGGCTTTGGTCAGGTCCACGAACGCAAGGAACAATGGCTGCTGCTGCTCTCGACACTTCTCGTGCAGCTGACGGAGGGAGAAGATCATATCCACTGTGGACCTTCCAGCTCTGAAGCCACACTGGGACTCAGGATAGACTCGTAAAGCGAGGCTCTGCAGGCAGAACAGGGTAACCCAGGCGAAGACTCTGCCAACAATGCTCAGAAGAGAGATGCCGCAGTAATTTTTGCAGTCACTGCGGTTGCCTTTGTTCTTATACAGCGTGACTATGTTGGCATCTCTCATATCTTGGGGAATGTGACCTTGCTCCCAGCAAAGGCAGAGGAGATTATATAGTGGTTGTAAGATGACTGTTTTGCCATAATTCAGAACTTCTGGGGGGATACAGTCTTTCCCTAGAGCCTTGCCACAGGCGAGGCAGTCTATGGCTTTGCTGAGCTCTTCCAGCGCTGGCATTTCATCAAGCTGTTCCATGACTGGTAGGCCAGGCAAGGCGTCAAGGGCAATGTCTGTCATGATGTTCTGGGTCGAGTTAGTTCAAGATAGTGCTCAACCCAACGCTGGAGTTGCTTGCTCTTGTCGGTGATGGCTTTGCCTGTCTTGGCTTTGAGCAGTGCTGTTTTGATGCTTGTGGGGCCGATAGCTGTTTTGATGCCCTCATACATTCCTTTGGCATATCCGCAATTGGCAGCTACCTGGATGTTGGTGCACAGGTTCTGCCAGTACTTATTGGGGCAACGGCAGGCATTCTGCTGTGCTTTGCTCTTTGCTGCTCGAAGGGTGTCACGTGTGCCAGGGCAAGGATTCTGCTTGTGAGCCAGCAGTGCTTCTCTTTTGGCCTCTGTGACTGGCTGCATTTCATCCCAGTGAGCCTCAAACCAGTCAGCATTCTTGCGTTCTTTCTTTCCGAATGAGGTCATGGCTCATTCAGGGGCGCATGCGCACGCAGTGACCGGCAGCTGGTGAAAAAAATCTGTTGTCTGTGTGTCTTGTTTTTACGCACTTTAATGTGTTTTAACGAAATTCTCTGTGTCGTCTTTGTCCTGGAATGTTTGTGGACTGTATAACAAAGAGCTCCCTGGTTCCATCAATATGGATTTTCTCCCCATTTTTGCACTGCTGCTTCTTTCCCACCGGCTCTTTGTCTCTGAGGTAAGCGTGATCACGATCATGCCGGGGAGAATACAATATTCCAGGGACATGTTACTGCATTTAAACACAGATAATGCAGCATCTGTGATTGAGTCTATGCCGCAACTGCCGGACTTTATTTTAAGAGACTCTCATGGACACAGCAATGAGGGGAGAGACAAGAGGAGGAAGCGCGGAAAGCGTGGAGGTGTGAAATTAAGCCTGAGAAAACGTCAGTTTAACAGCATTCCTCTTCCTTCCATGATTTTGGGGAACGTACAATCTCTGAGGAATAAGGTAGATGAAATTCAAGGGAATGTACACTACCAGAAGGACTTCAAGAACTGCTGTGTCATGGCTTACTGTGGCTTAATGCGCATGACCGGGACGCGGGCCTGTGGATTGATGGCTTTGGAGCCCCACTTCGCTTGGATCGGCAGGAAGAGGTAACGGGGAAACGTCAGGGGGGCAGCATATGTTTATATATTAATAAACAGTACTGCACATCTGTCACGGTCAGAGAGCGCATTTGTACACCCGATGTGAAGCTTCTGTCCGTATCGCTATGCCCCTTTTATCTGCCTCGCGAGTTCCCCCAACTTTTCATCACGACTGTGTACATTCACCCGAGGGCAGATGCTGACTCCGCCTCCAGCACCGTCTTTGATGTGATCCAGCGGCTGCTGTCAATTTCTCCAGAGGCGCCAAACCTTATTCTTGGGGATTTTAACCATGTTTCTTTAAAGAAGACACTTAAAAACTTTTATCAGTATGTCTCCTGCCCAACCAGGCGAAAAAAGACATTGGACCTGTGCTATGGATCCATTGAGAGGGCCTATAAATCACTCCCCCTTCCACCTTTAGGATCCTCAGATCACAACTGTGTACATTTGCTGCCCACATATAAAACTGCTCTCAGAAGAGGCAAGGTGGAGACCAGAGACATAGAGGTGTGGACAGAGGATTCAGTGCACTGCCTCCAGGAATGCTTTAACTGTACGGACTGGGAGGTTTTCACACTGTTCTGCGGGGATGATTTGGACTCCCTGGTGGATGTCACATGCTCTTAAATGGCTTTCTGTAAAAATATGATCGTTCCATGTAAACGTGTCAAAATATATCCCAACAACAAGCCATGGGTTACAAAATCAGTTAAATCCTGCTTACAGAGGAAAGCACTTGCCTTTAAACAGGGGTCTGTTTCTGAGTTACAGGTTGCCACAAAAGAGCTGAAGTCCGAAATTTTAAGAGCAAAACAGAATTATAAATCAGAATTGGAAAGTAAGATGGCAACAAAGAAGCTTGGTTCAGCCTGGGCCAGTATGAAAACTATTGCAGGCCTTCAGAGCACAGAGCGCAGTAATCGTGTGTTTTTAGATGGTTTTAATTCAGACACAGAGCTGGCTAATGCTCTTAATTGTTTTTATGGTCTCTTTGATTCCTTTGATTTTAGCACAGAAACCCAAGATTTGAAACAGAAACTCAAAGACAATCGGCACTTTAATATTGAGGTGCAGGATATTAAAAGGGAGTTCTGCGCTGTAAAAGTGAACAAAAGTCAGGGCCCTGATAATATATGTGGGTGCTTGGTAAAGTCCTGTGCACATGAACTGAGTCCTGTATTTCATTACATCTTCAATAAGTCCTTACAGACACAACATGTGCCCAAGATCTGGAAAGAAGCCGTGTTTGTTCCCGTTCCAAAATCCAGCTGTCCTAAAACAGTAAACGACTTTAGACCAGTTGCTCTGACTTCAATTTTAATGAAAATTTTTGAAAAACTGGTCAGATGTGAGGTCCTAAAGGAGACTGAACATGCATTGGATCCTTTGCAGTTTGCCTATAGGCCTCACAGAGGAGTGGAGGATGCTACTGTCACTCTGCTTAACATGCTTTTTAAACATCTGGATTTTAATGGGACACATGCAAGGCTTTTATTTGTGGACTTTTCCTCCGCCTTTAATACAATCCAACCTCATATTTTAGTTGAAAGGCTCCTGCAACAATTTGATTTGAGTAATAATCTGGTGGGTTGGATTCTGGATTTCTTAACCAACAGGACGCACAGAGTAAGGGTCAATGATACGTTGTCTGACCTAAAGTGCTCTTCTATTGGCTCTCCTCAGGGGTGTGTGTTGTCACCACTACTCTTCATCCTGTACACAAACATGTGTCGGAGAAGACATGACAACAGACACATTATAAAGTATGCTGATGATTCAGTTATTGTCAGTCTCCTCCAGGATGGTGAGAGTGGCCAAGGCCCAGTAGTTGATGATTTTGTTCACTGGTGTGAGGATTCCTACCTGCAGCTGAATACAACAAAAACTAAAGATATGATTGTTGACTTTAGGAGGAAAACTCCCAGGCACAAAGTCACCGTACTAAAAGGTCAGACCACTGAATGTGTACAATCCTGCAAATATCTTGGGACGATTATTGATAGTAATTTAAACTTTGAAGAGAACTGTGAAAGGGTGTGCAAAAAGGGTCAGCAGCATTTGCATTGTTTGAGAAAACTTGCATGCTTCCAAACTGACCAAACCATAATGACAATGTTCTATCGGGCTTTTATTGAATCTGTTTTATCCTTTTCTTTAGTGTCATGGTTTGGTCAGATAAAACTGAAACAGAGGAAATCCTTGGATCAGGTAGTTAGATGGTCCAGTCGCTTGCTTGGTGAGTCATAGCTGAGCCTGACATCCTTGTACGCCAGACAGGTACAGAGGATTGCTACCTCCATTTTTTAAATGATGACTCCCACCCTCTGCACTGCAACTTTCAGCTTCTTCCCTCCAGACGGAGGTTTGCTGTCCCAAAAAGTAAAACCCAGCGCTACAAAAACAGCTTTGTTCCTGCTGCTGTCAAAGAGTTGAACAAGTTGTAACAATATATTGCACATAATTTAGGTACCTATTTATTAGCTACATTTTATATTTACTTATTTTCGTAGGATTTTATTTGGGTTCTAAATCTTTTATTGGGTTTTAGACCTTTGAGTTTTTAACCTCTTTGACTAGTCTTTACCTTTTTAATATGACCCTTCTCTCTTATCTCTGGTTTATCTCTCATCTCTTTGTCTTTATATCCTGATTGATGGAGCCTTGAGTATTTTTATCATGTTTATAGTCAGCTTCATTGTGTGCCCGTGTTTGTGTTTATGTTGAATGTAATTGTGGCTTGTAAATATGGATGTCACCAAACTGTAAAACAAATCTACCTATGGGTACAAATAAAGTAACCTGAACCTGAACCTGATGGCTGAGTCATAGATGGCATTGCGAAGGTGGTTCCATTTGGCGTCCATGCCGCCTGGGGTATCGGACTGGAGGTGAGCTTCAAGTTTCCTCTGAAAGCTGTCAGCGAAGGTCTGAGTCTTGATTGGCTCGGAAATTCCGCAGGTGTTGATGCGGGGCGACCCTTAGTCTTGGCATGGTGGATCTTCCTTGGCTTCAGTCTGACCTTACTGGCAACAAGGGAATAATCTGTATCACAGTCAGCGCTGTGATATCTTCTCATGTGAAGAACACTGCTGAGGTCCGCTATTCTGGTGATGACAAGATCTAGCTGGTGCCAGTGATGGGACTGGGGGTGTCTCCAAGACACTTTCCGCAGCTCTTTACACTTGAAGTAGGAGTTTGTAATGCAGAGGCCATGATGACAACAGAATTCCACCAGCCTCTGTCCACACTTGTTCATTCTGCCTATGCCAAAGTGGCCAAGACAGGATGACCACACTTGCCAGTCTGCTCCGACGCGGGCGTTGAAGTCGCCTAGCAAAAACAAGCCTTCAGAGCAGGGGATTCTAGATAGCACTTCCTCTAGAGCCTCGTAGAACTGATCTTTGGCTTCTGGAGTGGACGTGAGGGTCGGGGCATACACAGAAAGGATGTTCACAAAGCCCAACAATGTCTTCATGCGGAGGGCGAGGATTCTTTCGGACCCTCCTGTAGGGGTTTCTGTGATGGCGATCAGCAAGTTCCTCACTGCAAAACCTACACCATGCTGCCTGGACTCGTCCTGGGACAAGCTCTGCCAATAATAGGTGTAGTCTGATTCTCTAAGAGAGCTGCTGCCAGCCAGGGGGGTTTCCTGAAGGCAGGAAACATCGATTTTAAGTCGTGCCAGGCGGTAAGTCCAGGGCACATGGTGTGAACGTTCCAGCTTGCAAATTGAAGAGCTGGAGTCTTCGTATGTTTCTCCTTTTGACTGCCTGGTGCAGATTGACCCCTGCTTGTCGGGAGAGACCCCTAAACTCTAAGCACCCAGTAAAGCAGGCAAGCCATGCAGGGCGGCAGCTTACTGGCTGGGGGCTGCCCAGCTTGAGGTGGGTGGTAGCTGCTCAATGAAGCTGCGAAAGCTTCTCCCACCGTCGGACGAGACCCCTGGCGCTCCTCCCTACGCCAGTCGGTTGGAGCTTATAACCAGTAACTGCCTCATCCCGTGTTGTGCTGGAATCTTGTGACGCCACTGGAGTGGCCTCTCCAGTTTGCACTAAAATGCCTGGGCGGGGTAATATGGAGACACTGGGCTGCCCATACATCAGTGACCCCTCTCGGTGTCACTGGCTGAGTCCAAAGGAAAGGATGATCCAATACAGTTTGGGACCATTTTCCACTGCAGGAGTTGCTGGAAGCAGTGCTGAGCATCTGCCAACCGCCTTAGGGCTCCACTCCGGATTTATCCTCGAGGTTTACTCCCAAAGCCTTTCCTGTAATTAGATATAGCAGCAAGGCAGCGGAGGTTTGGAATCGGAGTTTACCTTCTCCTAGGTAGTTTGCCGGCCAAGGCTAACGGGCACCACCTGCCCAGATTTGAAATCAGAATTGTCCTTCTCCTAGGTGGACTGACACCCAAGTCTGACAAGCCCCACCTACCCAGAGCAACCTGGTTATAACACCAGAGTCTCGCTGACACCCTGTCATTTAGTGAAAACGGGGTTGGCACGAGAAGCCAGACAGTAGGATTTGGTTAGGAGAGGCTATTGGAGAGACGCTGTTCTATGAGTGGGGTATTTCAGTGGAAATGTAGATGCTTAATTCTGCATTGCACCCCAGCACGTCCTAACCCATTTAAACACCAAAAAAAGAAAAATATATACAAGATAATACCGACATACGTAAAATAACCAAACTAACATAAAATTATAGTAAACTAAGAACAGAAACAAAAGGACAAACTCAGATACCAAAATACACCAAACCATACTCAATGCAAAATGAACCAAGATAAAAAAGTACAAAGCACAATTAGAAATGACAGAAGCATGCACAGGTGCTCCCCCGTGCGCCACTTCATGACAGAGCCCCTCCTTTAAGGGGTAGAACCCATACACCCCAACATAACATCAAAAAAGAAAAAAGAACCACCCACACAGAAAAGCCCCTCCCCCAACGAGAACAGAAAAATAACCCACTCCGAGAGGGCAGTGGGGGAACCCAGGCTTGGAGGGACTGAAACAACAACAAAAAATGCTCATGACCCACAAAACAGAACAGATAAGGTATGCAGAACTCTGGTACATTTGGATGACAAAACAAGACAGTTCAGGTGGATTGTAAGAGTCCCAGAACCACCCAATCACCAGGTGGAACAAATTGGTGGCCTCCCAGAGTTCCAGACCCACACAAGCAGACGACAAGGTCCGTCAGGTGGTCTTTCTACATCCCTGAGCCAACGGGCTGCAGGGCACAATGCCCCCCTTCCCCCCCCACAGAGTTGGCAGCTGGAACCCGTGCCTCCTACGGACCACAGAGGCTGAGGGTTGAAAACTTAATGATGAGGATGGCTGATCAGCAAGGAACCCAGATTAGGAGCTTGACTGACCAGCAAAGATGCCAGGCAAAGAGGATTACCGAACAGGATGGCTGACCAGCGAGGGAGCCAGACGAAGGGAATGACTGACCAGTGGGGAAACCAATCGGGGGAAACAGCAGATCAGAGAGGGAACCTGGCAGCAAAGACAGCTGATCAGCAGCGATCTCAGGTGGAGACGGAGGACCCACGGCGACCTCAGGCAGAGATGAGGAAATCTTGGTGACCTCAGGAAAAGATGGAGGACCCTCGTGACCTCAGACGGCGACGAAGGACCCTTGGTGACTTCAGGAGAAGACTCAGACAGAGAGGAAACAAATATCGGGTCAGAATCACTGGCAGAAGTGGAGCCCGGAGAGGAGACCTCAGGAGCAGAGAATGTCTGCAACTGAGTCTCCCCACTACGAGCAAGACAAGATTTCACCAGAATTGATGGTGTAGAAACAGAACAGAGTACTTGCCTTGACTTGAGCTCCACCGCCATCCAGGATGCCAACGATTCAGGCAGGGGAGTTTCCAGTTCATCTGTCTCGGAGTCCATCCCTGACATGACCACCTCAGACCACTGCCGACAATTCAGGCAGGGGCGTTTCCAGTTCATCCGTCTCGGAGTCCATCCCTGACATGACCACCTCAGACAGGGAAGAGACAGACATTGGAACACAGTTACAGGCAGCAGTGGAACCCAGCGAGGAGAACTCAAAAGCAGAGGGAATCAGCAACCAATTCTTCCCACCACGAGCAAGACAAGATTTCTCTAGAACTGATAGTGTAGAAACAGAACAGAGTACTTGCCTTGACTCGAGCTCCACCGCCATCCAGGACTCTGGTGAATTGGGCTGGGACGTCTCGAATCCAGTCATCTGGGTGTCCATTCCCGGCACGGCCACCTCGGATAGGGTGGAAGAAAAAAGCACCAGAAAACAATTACTGACAACAGTGGAGGCCAACGAGGAGAGCTCAAGAACAGAGGACATCTGCAACTGATTCCCCCACCATAAGCTAGACAAGATTTCTCTCGATCTGAAGGTGTTAAAACAGAACAAAGTACTTGCCTAGACTCAAACTCCACCGTCGTCCAGGACCCCGGCAACTCTGCTGCAGCTACCCTTGCAGCAGGCATGATGGTGGGTGCAGCTGAAGAACCCCCAGGTGTGGCGGCCGATGCTGGTGGAGCTCCCAGTGTGGTGGTTGACACTGGAGATTGCCTTACCGATGGTGCAGAGACCCATGCAGCTGAAGCAAGAGGACACTCCTGTCGGCTCAGTCTTCAGCGCACGGGGGAGCTCTTCTCCCGTCCAAGACATGGCTGTGGGGCTGAAACAGGATCTTCCCGGACCACAGGCCCCTCCGTCTTCCAGCGGCTCTCTTCCAGGACCGGCGGACATTCAGGGGAAACAGGAGAGGACACAGGAGAAGCAGGCAGGGGAAAATACCAGCAGCAGGCGGTGAGGACTCAGCTAAATTGGGCTGCAGCTGCTGAGCCTCACCACCGGGGATAAGGCAAGACAGTTCATTTTTAAAAGTAGGAGAATTCAATTCAATTCAATTCAACTTTATTTATATAGCACCATTTCACAACAACAGTCATCTCATAGCACTTTCAACTGCAGGGGAAACCCCCACAATTGCAGAAAGACCCCAGCAATCAGGTGATCCCCTATGAGCAAGCGCTAGGCGATGGTGGAGAGGAAAAACTCCCTTTTAACAGGAAGAAACCTCCAGCAGAACCAGGCTCAGGGAGGGGCAGTCATCTGCTGCGACTGGCTGGGGGGTTAGGGAATAGAGAAGATGAAAAGAACAGACATATAGAGAGCAAACAGCACGATGGGGACTCAATCTATGGAAGAGAACAAACAGATGTTAATGACCAGAAAAAAAAAAAAATTCATTGAGAGTGAAGAAAGGAGTGAAGCCCCGTGCAATTATTGGAGGTCCCCCAGCTGTCTAAACCTAATAGCAGCATAACTAAGGGAGGGTTCAGAAACACATCATCCCTCCCTAATTGTAGGCTATATCAAAAAGGAAGGTTTTAACCCTATTCTTAAAAACAGAGATCGAGTCTGAACTCCCAAATCCAGATTGGCAGCTGGTTCCACAAGAGAGGAGCTTGATAACTGAAGGCTCTGCCCCCCATTGTACTTTTGGAGATTCTAGGTATTACAAGTAATCCAGCAATGAAAAGACACTTGCCTTAATTCCCGGGGCGTGAATGTAGCTGCTGCTGTTGGACCAGACGATGTCCTCCTGGGAGTGGAGGAGATTGTCTGGCGAGGATGTGGAGACAACTGAGACGCTGGAGTCCGGGGATGCTGGTTCATCGGTGCAGATCTTGGCGCAGATGGTTTACTCAGCCTCCTCTCGCGGAGTGACTGTGGGGCAGAAGCAGATTGAACCCCAGCCCTGTTCAGAGGAGCCAGGGAACGCCTCACCAATGGTACCGGGTCCCACGATGCTGAAACCAGGGGACACTTCTTTGTTGGCACAGACTTCGAGACACTCGGTGAAACTTTATTCTCCCGCTGCACAAACTCAGGAAGGCACCATGGCTTGTACTCCAGTAACAGCTACTCTTCTGCTGCCAAAACCTGCTGGAACTCCTCCAACTCCTCAGCACTGCGACCATCAGATGGCAGGTGGACTGCATATCCAATAAGACAGGTTGCGGGCTCCTCCAGCACCAGAGTGACGGCAGATGGTATGGGCCACTTTTTGGGAGGTTAAGGCGGGGCTGCTGCTGGAGAGCAGCGAGAGACTGGGGACTTCTGTGCCCAGGGACGTTTCTTCATCGGAGCAGGCACGGATGTGGAAGAGGTTTTCCCCAGCCCATGGAGCATAGGTTGTGGGCTGGTAATGGAGAGGAGTAGGTCCATGAGCTCCGGGTGGCTCCACAGGCTAGGGCATGATTCGAGCACCTGTGCAGCTCCAACCAGACATTCCTGGGCCGTTTCGGAAAGGCAAGAAGCACGAGTCTCCGATAAGATGTTATGTAACACTCCCGCAGTGCAACACTCCACCTCACTAAGCCCACAAACACTAAAGTCCATGCGGATTGACATCCCAGCAAAAAACGGACTTTAACAAAAAATACGACAGGGAAAAGAAAAAAGCCAAACCCACAGCCGCTGGCGTCTTATACTGGCAGCGTCCTTCTGTCATGAATTGCCCTGGCAAGGATGGACTGAAGACGCCAAACGCAGGCTGTGAGTTTGCACAATTTAATAATGAAAATCACACACAACACAAAAATACCCAAAAATGCTACACTTACGATTAAGGCAGGAGAAACAGGAGAAACAGCATGGAGGCTGAGGCGCATAGAAATGCCAGCAAAAACGGGGAACACCTGCAGGACTCAGAATACCCAAATAGATGGGGACTGCGTCTAGGGACGAGAGATGTAGAGTTAACATTCAAACATGAGAAGGACGCTGTGAGGAGTGATCCAAGCAGGCGTCCTTAAATAGGCAAACAGAATCATTGAACATAAGGATCAGGTGTGGGTGACATGAGCGAAGAGTAATTAGGACAACTACTGACAGGTGTGACAGCCTGCGAAACAGAGTTGACACCCGGAAGTAAGCACAGACAGCTGTCACACTGAGAGAAATAATAGCAACAGATGATTTAGAAAGTAAAAGCACAGGAAAACAAAAAGGTAACTGACTATAATACTGAAACAGGAACAAACCAAAACACACAATGAAAAAATAATAATCCCTAAGACAAAAACAAGAAGGAAAACAAAACCCAAGAAGTACTAATAAAACAATACCAATGAAAACTGAGGTTACAAAGGAAGAACTGAGATAAGAGCAAAAATAAACAGAAAAATAAATACAAGATAATACAGACATACAGTGGGGCAAAAAAGTATTTAGTCAGCCACCAATTGTACAAGTTCTCCCACTTAAAAGATGAGAGAGGTCTCCAATTTTCATCATAAGTATACCTCAACTATGAGAGACAAAATGAGAAAAAAAAATCCAGAAAATCGCATTGTCTGATTTTTAAAGAATTTATTTGCAAATTATGGTGGAAAATAAGTATTTGGTCACCTACAAACAAGTAAGATTTCTGGCTCTCACAGACCTATAACTTCTTCTTTAAGAGGCTCCTCTGTCCTCCACTCGTTACCTGTATTAATGGCACCTGTTTTAACTCGTTATCAGTATAAAAGACACCTGTCCATAACCTCAAACAGTCAGACTCCAAACTCCACTATGGCCAAGACCAAAGAGCTGTCAAAGGACACCAGAAACAAAATTGTAGACCTGCATCAGGCTGGGAAGACTGAATCTGCAGTAGGTAAGCAGCTTGGTGTGAAGAAATCAACTGTGGGAGCAATTATTACAAAATGGAAGACATACAAGACCACTGATAATCTCCCTTGATCTGGGGCTCCACGCAAGGTCTCACCTCGTAGGGTCAAAATGATCACGAGAACGGTGAGCAAAAATCCCAGAACCACACGGAGGGACCTAGTGAATGACCTGCAGAGAGCTGGGACCAAAGTAACAAAGGCTACCATCAGTAACACACTACACCGCCAGGGACTCAAATCCTGCAGTGCCAGACGTGTCCCCCTGCTTAAGCCAGTACATGTCCAAGCCCGTCTGAAGTTTGGTAGAGAGCATTTGGATGATCCAGAAGAGGATTGGGAGAATGTCATATGGTCAGATGAAACAAAATAGAACTTTTTGGTAAAAACTCAACTTGTCGTGTTTGGAGGAGAAAGAATGCTGAGTTGCATCCAAAGAAAACCATACCTACTGTGAAGCATGGGGGTGGGAACATCATGCTTTGGGGCTGTTTTTCTGCAAAGGGACCAGGACGACTGATCCGTGTAAAGGAAAGAATGAATGGGGCCATGTATTGTGAGATTTTGAGTGAAAACCTCCTTCCATCAGCAAGGGCATTGAAGATGAAGCGTGGCTGGGTCTTTCAGCATGACAATGATCCCAAACACACCACCCGGGCAACGAAGGAGTGGCTACGTAAGAAGCATTTCAAGGTCCTGGAGTGGCCTAGCCAGTCTCCAGATCTCAACCCCATAGAAAATCTTTGGAGGGAGTTGAAAGTCCGTGTTGCCCAGCGACAGCCCCAAAACATCACTGCTCTAGAGGAGATCTGCATGGAGGAATGGGCCAAAATACCAGCAACAGTGTGTGAAAACCTTGTGAAGACTTACAGAAAATGTTTGGCCTCTGTCATTGCCAACAAAGGGTATATAACAAAGTATTGAGATGAACTTTTGTTATTGATCAAATACTTATTTTCCACCATAATTTGCAAATAAATTCTTTAAAAATCCTTCAATGTGATTTTCTGGATTTTTTTTTCCGTTTTGTCTCTCATAGTTGAGGTATACCTATGATGACAATTGGAGACGTCTCTCATCTTTTAAGTGGGAGAACTTGCACAATTGGTGGCTGACTAAATACTTTTTTGCCCCACTGTACGTAAAATATCCAAACTAAGATAAGATAACAATAAATTAAGAACAGAAGCAAAAGGACAAAGTCAGATACCAAAATACCCCAAACCATACTAATGCAAAATAAACCGAGATAAAAAGCACAGAACACAATTACAAATGATAGAAGCGTGCGTCCGGTGGTCCACCCCCCCACACCCCCTGTGCTCCACTTCATGACACAAAGTCTTCTGTCCATTTGTGCTTGTGTGTCCTGATTAAGTTAAAAACATACTCAGCTGATGTTTTTTGGTTAAATGAGGACAGTTAAACATGAACTATTTGAAGACATAGAGTTTTCACTGAACAGAGGAAAAACAGTAGTGGGTGGATTTTCAATTCTGTCCTCTTTTTAATTTAACTACCGGACCACAGTGGGGGGAGTCTGCCCTTTACTGTCACTGCAGCTGCAGAAGAGCAAGCAGGTGCACACAAAACCAATATTCATAATTATCTAATCATGTTTTTACAGTATATTAACCTCATTCACTGTCATTCTTTTAACAGAAGGACTCAAAATGAAAATATCCCAGCGGCTGTTTTGAATTAAAACAACAATTTTGCATTCAGCACAGCAAATTAATAGAGCTTGGCTGAGATTAGTGGCTCCTCTTTCTTGGTTTAAAAGAGAAGTTGGGCTGAATGATAATATAGTTGAAGAAAATTTTACAACTCTATCAAAATCATTGACAAAGAGAAAGACTGACATAATCTCTGAATTACCTGCTCCAGCTCTTCAGAGAGGATACCAAGGTGTTCCCAGACCAGCTGGGAGACACAGTCTCTCCACCGAGTCCTGGGTCTGCCCCGGGGTCTCCTCTCAGTGGGACATGCCCGAAACACCTCAAGTGGGAGGCGTCCAGGAGGCATCCTAATCAGATGCCCATACCACCTCAACTGACTCCTTTCAATGTGGATGAGCAGCGGTTCTACTCTGAGCCTCTCCCGGATGACTGAGCTCCTCACCCTTTCTCTGAGGGTGAGTCCAGCAATCCTACGGAGAAAGCTCATTTCAGCCGCTTGTATCCGCAATCTCGTTCTTTCAGTCATTACCCAAAGGTCATGACCATAGGTGAGAGTAGGAACGTAGATTGACTGGTAAATCAACAGCTTTGCCTTAGAACTAAGCTCCCTCCTCACCACAACAGACCGGTACAACGTCTGCATCACTGCAGATGCTGCTCTGATCCGTCTGTCAATCTCTCGTTCCATTATCCCCTCACTCTTAAATAAGACCCCAAGATACTTAAACTCCTCCACTTGGGGCAGGAGCCTGTCCCCAACCCAGAGAGGACAAGCCAATCTTTGGATGGGAAACGGGTCCTGACCATCATTTGAGCCTATGCACTAAATGATGTTTCAGAGTAGTACCCACCCTGTTTGGAGTATCTGACTGGGGTGCTGGAGGGTGCACCTCTTGGAGACTCCGTTGTCCTACTGGGGGACTTCAATGCGCATGTGGGCAACAACAGTGAAACCTGGAAGGGGGTGATGTACACTACCGTTCAAAAGTTTGGGGTCACCCAGACAATTGTTTTGTGTTTTCCATGAAAAGTCACACTTATTTACCACCATGAGTTGTAAAATGAATAGAAAATATAGTCAAGACATTGACAAGGTTAGAAATAATGATTTGTATTTGAAATAATATTTTTTTCCAGATACTCAACCTGCTCAAAGGAAGGTCAGTTTTATAGCTTCTCTAACCAGCTAAACTGTTTTCAGCTGTGCTAACATGATTGCACAAGGGTTTTCTAATCATCCATTAGCCTTCTGACGCAATGAGCAAACACATTGTACCATTAGAACACTGGAGTGATAGTTGCTGGAAATGGGCCTCTATACACCTATGTAGATATTGCACCAAAAACCAGACATCTGCAGCTAGAATAGTCATTCACCACATTAGCAATGTATATTAGATATTACAGTGTATTTCTGATTAGTTTAAAGTTATCTTCATTGAAAAAAACAGTGCTTTTCTTTCAAAAATAAGGAAATTTCTAAGTGACCCCAAACTTTTGAACGGTAGTGTATATACCCCCTTCCAGGTATAAAACCATTTGTGAGTCACAGACAAGGAATTGAATTAACACAGATGGCAGTGAAAAAAATATGTATATACGGTTGTATTTTGAAGCCAGGAATAAATTTTTTATATATGGAGGACATGTTGAGAATGAAAAGGAAAGGAAAAATAACAGAAAACTGATCAAATTAAATAATATGCTTTATTTTTAGACCATTATTATGAGTGTGAAGATATGCCTTGCAATCAAAATATTTTACAAAAAGAATGATTGCTAACAGAAATACACACATCATCATCATTTTGAAAAGAAAATAGTATCAAAGTGAATTTATTACAGATGCACTTTCTTCATACTTGAAAAATCTCAATGCAGAGTAAGTGCTCCTTTTAGCTCAGAGGAACAGCCTAAGCTGCATGCTTCATGAATAAAACTGATCTTTAAAATGACCGTCTCTAATGGCACTCTGTTCTTCCATTCCACATTTTATGAAGTATTTTTTAAAGCTGCCATTATAGTGAAGTAGAGGCAATATGCCTTGGTTTCTAATGCACCAAACCTACATGATGATAGACTGTAATACCTTAGATTTTTCTCTGGCAGAACAAAAAAAAAAAAAAATGTGCCTGTGTTTTTGGGAGCTGTCACTCAGTTTTATCAGAACCATTCCCCAGCCTTAGCAACACTCCACTATTGTCACTGTTTGATAATAAAATGTTTTCCAATCCAAATTCATGGGCACGGAAAGAGATTAAACAGATTCACAGTGTCCAAGATTCACATTCCAATTTGGAAAACAACAGATAAGATAAAGCATGCTAGAAAGAATGACTTAAAACAATTTGGACACAGCTGAAAGGCCTTATTTCCCCATTGCGAGTTGGCAGTGCCAGACATGGCACACATATGAATTTACTCCCAAGAAACATAAAATTATTCCATAGATTTAGTTTGAGAACTGACAAAAAAAAAAAAAATCATACATCCGGAACGATTTTCAGGTGTAAGATAAGACTGACATTTTGATTAATACCAAAGTGCTCTCATTTTTATTTTTTGTTCTGTCATCAGTCTGTACTATGGTGTCATAAATTTCCCATTCAAGGGCCAGAACTGAGGACACCACACACAAGCTGTAGGTTTGTACATTTAATAACAACTAAACACACTAGTACAAAAATACACAAAAACTCAAACACTTATGAATAAGGCAGGATACAGGAAGGGAGACGTAGGATAAACGTCCGAGAACCAGAAGGCTGCTGTGGGGAATAAATCACGCAGCAGCACTTAAATAGAGACCAACCAAATTGGGAACAGGTGTGGGTACATGAGTGAGGAAATAATCAGGCCAAACACTAACAGATGACAGCCCGCCAATGGGGTTTGACAGAAGGAAGTGGCAACTGTCAAAATAAAAGCACAACCCGGGATGAAACAAAAAGGGAACATAACCCGTAAAGGAGAGGACAAGATAATATACATGGAAACCAAAACAACAGGAGAGGATGAGGATACAAAACTGAGGAAGGATAATAATACAAACTAATAATTACGAAGACTGCAAGGAGATCTAAGGACAAAGACAAAAATATAAACACAAGGAAATAAATGGGAAAACAGCATAATACAGAAATACATCAATGACCACATCAAGGTAAAATAACAGGAAACTAAAACCAAAACTAAAAGGAAAAACCCAGACACCAAAATACAACAACCCATACTAAATACAAAATAAACAGAAATGCAGAACGTGACTAAGACAACTTAGAGGTTGAGCATGGTTCCCCACCCATGCTCAGTATAGTGACATGTGGTGCCAACTACATGCAGATAAGTAATGTTGTGTTTCATGTACTTGACTACACCAAGCACTTTTTAATACTTATACTTTTATCCTTTTTATACTTAATATTGAATGCACTATTTTGATATGGCAGCCTTTATTTCATCTGAGAGAAAGAAAGAAAAACAGACCAGGGAATCTATACAGATGGTCACTGTTAAATAATTTACATATGAATAAGTCTGTGCAGCCTTCTCTAGACAGATAAAGTAAATCCACCATTTGTTACACTGATATCTCATGTTGTATTTCAATGCTTTGTCAATTCATTTTAGTGAATGACTCACTGATTTTGATTACAGAGTTCTAACAATTTCAGCAGATTGTGCTGTTATTTTTAGTGCATATTTTGTTCATATAGTATGGTTCACAGTTTACACATTGAATCTTTATTCTGTGCTTGGCTTTATGCTCTTTTGACTGTTGCCAGGTCACTATTTTATTCAACTGCTCTGAAGTTTGAAATGTTGGTCTGTTTTGGTATCCTGGTCTTCTCAGAAAAATCTTACCCAGTATTACCATGAAGAGAATAAATTTTACTTGCTTTTAGATCCCTGCCTTAGGGTATTGCAAAAGGTTTTGTAATGTAATTTAATGCCTACAGTGTAGTTAGATTGTTTGGCCTGACCTTTTCTACTTACAATGGTATGGAAAAATCTGATCTCCCCTTAACAGATGCCATCTTTTGGTGATTTTTTTTTAAACTGCTGTGTTTAATTAATTGTGTAGAGTACCAAGACTTTACAGATTTCTGTATGCGCCACAATCAGTGTTGGGAGTAACGTGCTACAAAGTAACACGTTACTGTAACGCCACTACCTTTGCAGTAACATGCTGTGGAATGAAATTACTGTTTAAATATTCAGTAATGCATTACAGTTACTGAAATTTGATCAGATGCCTTGCTCATTATTCTTTTTATTAAAATGGATAGATATTTTTAGCACAAATAAATGAATATACAAACTGACCCTACCGTAGCTGAGATGAGCTGTCAGTCGACGTGACCTGTTGTAGAGAGCTGAGTCTTCGCTACTGAGCGGAGGAAAAGATGAAGCTACTTTATTTTTGTGGAAATAGACAGATTATTTTTCCTTTGTTGTTGTTAAAGACAAAAGAATATTGGTGGGTTGGAAGCTAAGTGGCAGTTGAGACCTACTGCAATCTTCAGAAGTGCCTAAGAAGAGCAAAAAGATCCAGTGCTAAGTAATGGCTAGCATTGCTAACAACATCGTGTTAGTGGATCTACGCTATCTGGAAAGTGGAAATACTCTTGTCTCAACAGCCACGGCTGGATTTCAAGCACAGGTATGCATCTGGATAGTTTGTGACCCAGCAAGAATTAAACTGACTGATTGCCAGATACGTTACAGAATGAAGATCTGATAACAGTCACTTTCCATCAGACAGCTGAGACTGTGAGCCACTGAAGTTTAAACACATTTACTTGCTACCTGAATAAAGATTATTCAAAAATGGATTTTGATCTTCAAAATGAATTTGAGGGACTGGATCATATCTCTGTCACTGCAGACATTTGGACTGTGGATAATGGACATTTTCTTTGGATCACTGTGTCATGATGGGGACAGGGTTAGACCCTGTCCACACTTTATGTTCTCTTTTTGGACTTATCATTATCATGATTGTTATCATTATTCCTGTCATGCTCATCAGCCTGCGTTACTCTTATGTTGACAGCACCCTTATTTTCTGGTTGATTGTTGCATATCATTATCATCATTATCAGTATTCTCACCCTCACTTCGGTTATATCCACTCTAGTTAAGATAAGATAAGCCTTTATTAGTCCCACAATGGGGAAATTCCAGGATTGCAACAGCACAGGGATAGCAACACTCAGAGCAACAATCAGAAGGCAAGAAAAAACAACATCTAGTAAACATATGTCCATATTACTATAAATGTACAGACACACAGTGCAGAGCATTATGGCTGGTGGATGTGCAGCAGAAAGTCTAAGCTCTCTCTCCGCGGATGCAGCGGGCCAGCTGGAAGTCTTGGAAGTTATGTTTATCCTTTGTATTATTATTATTGCCATGATCCTGTCCCACTCATCATTTTGTGTTTATTTGATGTGACAGCACCCTGAGTTATCTCTGCTCCTCAGTTTTATATATTGCCTTATATATAATGCCCATGCCATACCCTCAGTACGGCGTTCTCCATCATAACCTGCACACCTCTCCGCCACATTGTCTTTGTGTTTCAGCTCTGGTTGTTGTTTTTTCAGCCCTCATGCTGTTTTCACTGATTAATAAATTATGTTAAAAGGTCACCCTGCACCTGAGTCTTTCATTCCGCCACGGAGGGCCGTACAGGACACACTGCACATCGGATTAAATCCATATCATAAAGGTAAGGTAAACATAGACAGCTTTATGCAGTGTTGCCAACTATCACTCCAAAATGAGGAAATTACTGGCAATTTCATATTGATTTTCTTCAGATTTTTCCCACAATAAGAGCTCTAAAGGCAGGATAAAGCAGACTGAACATGTTCTAAAAGCTCTGTCTAAAACAATCTGTTTTCAGCTTGACATTAATAAACCCGTAATGGAATCAATTAATTAAATTATCTTGATATGTGTGCAAGATGATTTAAGTATGCATTTAAAAGTAACATGAAAGTTACTTTTCCAAGTAACTAGTTACTTTAATCATGGAGCAATTGGTAAAGTAACTCAATTACATTTGAAAAGACGTAACTAGTAACTGTAATTAATTACATATTTTTAGTAACTTGCCCAACACTGGCCACAATTATGTACAGTTGCAATCAAAATCATTCAACCTCCATTGCATTTTAGGTTCATTGCCAAAATTGTAAAAAAAAAAAAAAAAAAAAAAAAAAAAAAAAAAAATGTGTTTGCAATAAACAAATTATAGAACAACAGTTTAAATAGTTAAATAAAACTAATATTACAAGGTTTTTATCCAAACTGAGCAGTAAATCCTCCTTTCAATGACTTCTGCAGTCCCAAAATTATTCAACCTTCTGAATAGTATTCCTCATAAGAGCACACATTTGCAAATGAGGTGTGGTCTCAAACACAACCAATCAAGGGTTTCATTAGTTGCAACAGGAGTGCTTGAGATAGAACATCTCAAATACCTGGACGGTTGGCGGTGATGTTTGATTGCATGTTAGAAATGTGGCTAAGTCAAGTGAATTGCTTTGCACAAACAAAGAAAAGGATACAAAAAGACAGCAAAGGCACTGAATGTTCCAGGAGATATGGTTGGAAGCATAGTTTGCAAATTTAAAGTTACAGGAACAGTGGCTACATGACCTGAATGTGGCAGAAAGAAGAAGCTATCGACAGCTGCCACCAGAGTTTTGAGGAGGGCAGAAGGTCAATTGACTGCAAAAGACCTGCAGCAAGACTTGGTGGCAGCAGACACTGAGGTTTCAGTTTCCACGGTAAGGCACATACTTAATGTTGAGGGGCTCCATGCCTGAACTCCAAGACGTACATGACTACTAACCTAAAAGCAGAAGAAAAGTCCACTCCAATTTTCACAAAACTATATACAGCGGGGAAAATATGTCATGTCACCATATTACAAAACAAGTTATATTTAATAAAGTGGAATGTCACAGGGAATAAGTATTGAACACATGAAGAAAAAGAGATGCAAAAAGGCATAGAATGCCAAGAAACCAGCTGAAATCCATTGGAATTTAGGAAGCCATCCCATCCCCCATCAGTGCAAATTAATTTTAGTTTGTTTTGGCATCAAACAGGGGATTCTAAATTGTCCTTAGGTATGACTGTGAGAGTGAATGGTTGTCTGTCTCTTTGTGTTGGCCCTGCGATGGACTGGCGATCTG
Organism: Pholidichthys leucotaenia; assembly: GCA_020510985.1. Classification (NCBI taxonomy): domain Eukaryota; kingdom Metazoa; phylum Chordata; class Actinopteri; order Cichliformes; family Pholidichthyidae; genus Pholidichthys; species Pholidichthys leucotaenia. The sequence goes on from CM035843.1 coordinate 34,275,581, forward strand.
TTCAGGGTGTACCCTGCCTCTCGCCCAAAGATGCTGGGATAGGCTCCAGCCCCCTCATGACCCAAAAAGGATTAAGCAGAAGAAGATGGATGGATGGATGGATGGATGGATGGATGGATGGAAGTCCTTACTGACTGTCTTTAAAAAGGTCTGTAAATAGCAGATTGTCATACCACAAAGAACTCATGATGGATAGACACAAAGACCTTCACAGCCTTATTGCTGCAAAACATAATGAAAAGATAAGATAAGATAAGATAAGATAAGCCTTTATTAGTCCCACAACGGGGAAATTCCAGGATTGCAACAGCACAGGGATAGCAACGCTCAGAGCAACAATCAGAAGGCAAGAAAAAAAACAAGCAAGCAAGAGCAGCTAATATACATATGTACATATTACTATAAAATATATATATGTACACACACACACACACAGACACACAGTGCAGAGCATTGTAGCTGGATGGAATAAATATATGAATATATGAACACATGTAACGGACTCGAACTAGTCAGCTACATTAAAATAACAAAATAAAATAAATCTTGGCCGATGCAGAGAAGTAGACGTCAGGCAGGATCTCGATCAGTCAGTAGTCTGTTTATTTCTGAAACAGATTGGGGCAGACAATTTACACATGACACGGGAATGGGGACAAGTGCTGGCATTCCCCTTCCCAGGCTTCCAGCGTGTGAGAAACATAGCTTACAGCTACTTGGACTACATAACTTTAGATCGTATAGTTACAGTATACCACAAGCAAAGAAAAAGTTTAGCACCAAATACATGACAGCATTACATGACAGAGTTACATGACTGATCGTTTTTTCTATTTTTTACAACAGTACATTTAACATTTTAACATACCTGAAACAGATTGGGGCAGACAATTTACACATGACACGGGAATGGGGACAAGTGCTGGCATTCCTACAGAACAATGGACTCGTTAGCGCCTACTTAACTAGCCATCAATCATCGGTATTTATGACTCTACTTTGAATATTTTACATCGGTATTGCAAACGAAAATGTAACAGAAAATCTTACAATCAAAATTAGTACAATAACTTAAAGAAAACTACAGTAAATCAATCACATTAATCAATTTCGTTCCCTGAGGAATTACACACAACTTACCCCTTCCCAGGCTTCCAGCGTGTGAGGAAGTTCCCAGATGTGTCACACTAATTATCGCCCCATCAGAAACACTTGACATATTTACAACACGGACATTTTGGGAAGTTCATTACTGCAGGAACATATTTATTCTTAAGACTACTACATACTCCCCTCTGAACTTCACCAAAATACCACTACAAGTCAACCACCAAAAAACCACTGGATAAGTATATCCCACAGTATACTGCAACATGTATGTCACCCAATTCAAAGGGAAAGCGACTACGGAGGGCTGCGCAGACCCCCCCCCCATAGTGTACTTGCTACAGGAGTGCCGTATACACTACCCATATCATACCAGACTAAATACCACCAGTTGACTTCACATGAATTGGAGAAAAGAAAATAAAGAGAAGAAAAAACAAAGAAAAAGAACAAATCTGTCATTCTTCAACTGGACAGAAGCCCTATGTGGTGTGTGTGTGTGTGTGTGTCTTCCCCTACGGCATCAGTGCCCTAGCCAAACTAAGAACTGAACTGTTTGAGCGTTGAGTATACTGTTGGGCCATGTTCTGAATCAGCCGATTCACTGGTTTAACTACCCTCCCAAACCTGGTTCTCACTGCGCCCACTGTACTACTAGGGGAACTCCCAATGCTGGAAGGCGGCATGGACACTTCAGATCTTTGGTCACCACAAAAACTGGCAGATAGACAGGGCATTTCTGAAAGATCATTGGTCAACTGAACAGTCTCCGCTGTGTTCAACTGCACGGGCAGGTCAAAATCTTGTGTGCATGAAGCCTCTTGTAGCTGATTGGAGGCAGAGGCCCTTGCCACCCAACTGGCTGTCCAAGCAGTCCTGTCGATCTCTGATGCAGCAACATGTGAATCAAGATCATCACCTGACTCATACGACTCACTCAGGGTCACTTCATGAGCAGCACGGTCCATTTCAATTGGCAGAAAGTTGACCAAGAGAAGCAGATTGCGGTGAACAACCCTTTCTTGCCCATTGGTTGTGTTCCTGACACGGTAAGTATGGCACCTAGGGTCGGCAGAGACGACGACATACGGGGTGGACCCCCACTTGTCTGCTAATTTCCTGCGCCCCCGTTCACCCTTGTTTGCCAACAAGACTCGATCACCTTCCACAATGTCACGTCCTTTAGTTCTCCTATTGTACAAGTCTGCTTGACGTTCCTGGCTTGAAAGAGCGTTGGCCTGAGCAGCTGACAGAGCCTCCTTCAGATCTTGTCTCATCCTAGCAACATACTGGTCATAGTCCACAGTGTCGCAGTCCCTTACAGCATTCTGAAACATGACATCCACCGGTAGACGTGGCACTCTGCCATACATTAAAAAGAATGGCGCGTAACCGGTGGATTCGTGTGCAGTGCAGTTGTAAGCAAACGCTAGAGTCTGTAGCATCTGCGGCCATTTCTGCTTTGCTCTAGGGGGAAGGGTTCTTATCATGCTGCCCAAAGTTCTATTGAACCGTTCAACGTTCCCATTCCCCATGGGGTGATAGGCAGTAGTTCGGGACTTTTTGACCCCAGCAACTTGCAACAATTCCCTGATCAGCTCACTTTCAAAATTGGCACCCTGGTCTGAGTGAATTCTGTCAGGGAACCCATACACACAAAAGTATTTGTCCCAGAGCTGGCGGGCAACTTGTTTTGCAGATTGGTCACGGCAGGGGTAGGCATGGGCCATTTTAGTAAAATGGTCAGTGACCACTAGCACATCCACACTTTTCCCACTGCTGTCCTCCGCGGACCAAAAATCAATGCACACAAGTTCTAATGGGCTCGTTGTCTTAATGCTTTCGAGGGGTGCTCTGGCTTCCGGTTCAGGAGTCTTACTGACCACACAACGCTTGCATGTTTTCACATATTCACGGACATCCCGTTCCATGTCAGTCCAGAAGAACCTCTGCCTTGCCAAGTATAAAGTTCTCTGCTGGCCCTGGTGGCCTGCGTCATCATGGATGCCTTGCAGCACTCGCTGAACCAATGAAGCTGGAACAACATACTGGTGTCTTTTCTTGCCAGTCAGTGGATCTTTGCTCACCCTGTACAGTAGCCCATCTAACATCTTGAGTTTGTCCCACTGCTTCAACATTCTCAAGACGCCATCTGTCTCGTGAGGCCTTTCTCTTCGCGACGGTCGTCTCCCGCGTGTCACAAAAGAGATGACTCTGGAGAGGCAGGCATCTTGCTGTTGCTGGCCTTGCAACTCCTGAATGGAAAACACAGGTAAGGGGTTCTGACCACAGGCAGCCAGCTGCTGCACGTCCTGGACAAGCCAACACGAGGCTCTCTCAGCTGATCCCATCTCCCACTCAGCATGACCCTCGAACACGGCCTTCACTGTTTCGCTGTCGAGTGAGGAACGCTCCAGCCTGGAGACTTGCGAGAGACAACTGACCCCCTGGTGGTTGGCACTCAGTCTAAAGACTTCCTGTATCATATTGTCCTTAATCAGCTGTGCTTCTTCCAGCAGCGCTCCATATGGCTCAGACACAAGCCTCTTGCTGACACAGCCCTGAACGAAAGGCTGCCTGCTGAGGGCGTCCGCCACAATGTTTTTCTTGCCAGGAATATACTTGATACTGAAGTTGTACGGGGCTAACTTCGCAACCCATCTCTGTTCGCATGCGTCCAACTTCGGCTTAGTCAGTATATATGTCAATGGATTATTATCCGTCCAGACAGTGAACTCATGCCCTTTTAACCAATGACTAAATTTATCACAGACTGCCCACTTAAGGGCCAAGAACTCCAGACGATGCGCTGGGTACTTGGTCTGGGATTGCGTCAGAGACTTGCTTGCGAAAGCAATCGGACGGGCCTTGTTCTCCCCTTCCGGGACTTGAGAGATGACTGCCCCTAACCCATCTAATGACGCATCAGTGGACAGGATAAAGGGACGGCTGAAATCTGGATGAGCTAAGACGACTGACTCGAGTAGGGCCAACTTCAGTTGCTCAAAAGATTTCTGTTGGTCACTTGTCCAGTCACTCGGCTTGAGTTTCTTAAAAGCCACATGCCTTGTCTGGCCTTTACTCTTCTTTGGCGTTGCAGTGAGGGCAAAGAGAGGCTTAGCAATGCTAGAGCAATTCTGAATGAAGCGCTGATAATACATGACCATGCCCAAAAAGGACTTTATTTTTCTTGGGGATGGGGTCACGCCATCTTCATGCATTAGTGCTTGTTCAGTCATGGCAGCAATTGCTTGTACTTTCTCCGGATCAGTCGCTACTCCACTCTCGTCAACGACATGGCCCAGAAACTTCACACTGCGCTGAAGAAAATGGCACTTTTTGGGCGCAAGCTTTAGTCCGTGCGCACTTAGCCTGCTGAACACTACATCGAGCCGCTTCAGTGCCTCACCTTCGTTCGGCGCGAAAACCAAGAGGTCATCTAAATAACACAACAGAGTCAAAAAATTCTGGTCGCCAAAGATGTTTGTCATGAGGCGCATAAAGCTGGCTGGCCCATTACATAGCCCCTGAGGCATGCGATTGAACTCATGCAGCCCCATGGGCGTGGTAAAGGCAGTCAGTTTCTTATCCTCTTCACACATGGGGATATTGTAATATCCTGATGTTAAGTCCATGGTGCTGAAGAATGCACTCCCCCCAAGAGCAGCCAGGCAATCCGCCTGATGAGGCAATGGGTGGGCATCTTTGATAGTCCTGGAATTCAGCCATCTGTAATCCACACAAACCCTCAGATCACCGTTCTTCTTCCATACGAGTACCAGAGGTGACGCCCACTCACTGGAAGACTTACGGATGATTTCTTTTTCCTCCATCTCAGACAGCACCTGTCTCAGCTTTTGGTAATGACCAGGTGGGACACGTCGATACGGGAGTCTGAATGGCCGAGGATCAGTCAGGTGGATCCGATGAACAAAACCGGTGGCCTCACCGCAGTCCAACTTGTTCCTAGAAAATAGGCTCTCATATTTCCGTATCAAGTCGAACAACTGGCCTTTCCAATAATCTGTAACATCACATGAATCAATGTCGAGGTCACTCAATCCGAGTCGATTCAGAGCATCACTGAAATCAGGGGTAGAGGAGGATGAGTCAGCATCATGTAGGCTCTGGCTGTTCACCAGAAGGTCATTTGGGGGGGTTTTGGAAGTGGGTACATCCAGGTCTTCCAACGCAACACACGGGAACACATCAGCTAACTTAGTGTTTCGCTTCAATGTAATTTGTTTGTCACTTGGATTGATCACTTTAATAGGTACCCATCTGTCCCCTGACATTGTAGCAACAGCCCTCCCCACCATGATACCCTTCTTGTGTGTGTTGGAACTTGGAGCGTCAACGAGAATAGCGCTCCCTGCTGAAACAGGTGAGTTGGCTGGGACCCTACCCCACACAAGGTGTTCATGATGTGGCAGCAGTGTTACGGCTTGTGTCAGCTTGGCTGTACCTATCATGTCAGGAATCACATTCCCCCTCCATCTGTTAATTCCAGATAACATGTTAAGAAAATGTTCAACCCCTGGGTCATTCGTTGATTCAGGCTTCTCAATCACTTTCCAGTAACTGGAGTTTTGTTTGAGGTGATGAATCAAGTGCTTTATCACGTTGGAGCCCAGGATCATTTCGTCACACTGACCTGGCACGACCAGTGTGGGAACACTCACATCCTGTCCATACACAGTCATCTCCAGCTGATAAATGCACTTCGGCTTCACTTGAACCCCACCACACCCCACCAGTACCATGCCTGTGTCTGCAGTAATGCTCTCAGCACATAAGCCCACACTACGTAGTTTCTGTTCGGCCTCTTCATTCATTGTGCAGGCCATGGACCCACTGTCAATTAATGCATGCAACAAAACTTGGTTCTTCACTGAGACGTCAGTATAAAAGAGACTATCGGAATTTGCTAATTTGTGCACATTTTGATAAACAATCTTATTTCCAGCAGGAGCACACTTGCATTTTTCTTCATAAGTAGATTGCACATCATCTTCAAAACTGAGGGACTGACTAAATGCACCCACATCGTCCCCTCCCACATGTGGGTGGCCTAGTTTCCCTGAACAGGCGCAGTGGTATTGGGCATTGCTGTCCTGCGCTTGGAGCAGTCCTTTTTTTGATGTCCAGTTTCAAAGCAAGCAAGGCATCGCTTTTCTCTCATGCAGTGCGATCTTGTAGAGTGGGTGCTGTCGCCACAGACGCGGCAGGGAGTGACTCGAACCCACTGGGCTGGTTGCGCAACACCCGGTGCTGTGGCCTGGTTTGTCTTCTCCAGCACCCTCTCCAGCATACACAGGACACGCTCAAACGCACCCCCCTCCGCACTGGAGGACTCGCTGAATCTGGACGGGCTAGACGCACTAGGCTCACGAACACTCACTTCCTCCTTAACGTCTGGCATGGAGTAAGCGACAGCCGCGGTCACCTTAGATGGTTTAACTTCCACTGGCTTCCTCTTGGACAGGAACTCCCTCTGATACTCATCGATCGCTTCCTGCACCTCTGTCAAAGACCACTTGCTCATAGGTTTACTCTTAAATACACTGGACAGCTCAGGATCATTGCAGTTCCTAATAAACATCATGGATATTTCAGCATTCATGTTCTCCAATTTCCTGCCTTGCTTTTTCAGGAGACGATCTGCCTGCTCTGCTGCTGTATTCAAGCGCACCCAATAATCCACTGGATTCTCACTCACACTGGGCTGAGTGGCATAAAAATCAGCCAACGGTAAGCATGATGCAGGGGACTCACTGAAATACTTCCGCAGGATATCATAGATCATATCTGGCTGGACTGCATGGTCTGGGGTTAAGCTACTCCTTATTCCCACTTTAACTATTTTCTTGGCCTTTCCCATCAGATGACTCAGGATCTCATCAACTTGATCCGAAGTGGGGAATTTCTTTTTGCGTAAATACATTTCCATCAGCTCTATCCATTCCTGTACTGAGCATTTATCAGACCCCTCCCCTCTGAACACAGCAGGCTCACGAACATCTGACTTGACTACCACATTGACATTGGTGAGATCAAGAGTGCCACTGATGTTACTAGATTGTTCATGCCTGTCTGGTGCCATTGGAGAGACTGGGTCACATGACTGTGTGACAGGCTGAGTAGAAGGTAACAGCCGACTGGCTATGGAATCTCCAATTCGATTCCCTAATTCAGTAATTAGATCACGCAGCTCAGCTGAGGGGTCATTGCTACCAGGAGGAAACATGGGCGTGGAGGATGCGGGCCCTACCTCACATGCCTGTGCTGGTAAATCCCCCTCCCCATCACTGATATGTGGCTGTGGTGTCTGTACAACATAAGTAGCCCCCACTGGGTGTGTATGCATAGTACCACCCTCTCCCACCATGTCAGTGAAAGTTAACTGTTTAACTCCCCCACCCCTCAACAAAAAAAGACCCCTGCCTCTACCTGCCCCAGCTACAGGGGTGTGAGAATAAAGGCTATGAGACATATCACCATCCATTACTAAAAACTAGCTCAATTAAATGGTAATAAACACAAAATAGAAATTTCAAAACAGGCTACTCTGATATAACACACATAAAATAAAATTCAAATCCAAATAATACTGAATGAGCTTCTGTCAAAAACCTTAAATAACTGAAGGATGCGTTGTGTTGATAAAGACTGGACTCTCCTTGCGAACCTCCACTCAACAGGCAGCTGGACCCCGGAGATCAGCTGTGGCTGATCAGAAGAATCCTTGAAAGGTCACGGCACCAGTTTATGTAACGGACTCGAACTAGTCAGCTACATTAAAATAACAAAATAAAATAAATCTTGGCCGATGCAGAGAAGTAGACGTCAGGCAGGATCTCGATCAGTCAGTAGTCTGTTTATTTCTGAAACAGATTGGGGCAGACAATTTACACATGACACGGGAATGGGGACAAGTGCTGGCATTCCCCTTCCCAGGCTTCCAGCGTGTGAGAAACATAGCTTACAGCTACTTGGACTACATAACTTTAGATCGTATAGTTACAGTATACCACAAGCAAAGAAAAAGTTTAGCACCAAATACATGACAGCATTACATGACAGAGTTACATGACTGATCGTTTTTTCTATTTTTTACAACAGTACATTTAACATTTTAACATACCTGAAACAGATTGGGGCAGACAATTTACACATGACACGGGAATGGGGACAAGTGCTGGCATTCCTACAGAACAATGGACTCGTTAGCGCCTACTTAACTAGCCATCAATCATCGGTATTTATGACTCTACTTTGAATATTTTACATCGGTATTGCAAACGAAAATGTAACAGAAAATCTTACAATCAAAATTAGTACAATAACTTAAAGAAAACTACAGTAAATCAATCACATTAATCAATTTCGTTCCCTGAGGAATTACACACAACTTACCCCTTCCCAGGCTTCCAGCGTGTGAGGAAGTTCCCAGATGTGTCACACTAATTATCGCCCCATCAGAAACACTTGACATATTTACAACACGGACATTTTGGGAAGTTCATTACTGCAGGAACATATTTATTCTTAAGACTACTACACACACAGTGCAGAGCATTGTAGCTAGATGGAATAAATATGTAAATATATAAACACCCACAGTACGGAGCATTGCAGCTAGGTGGAATAAATATGCAAGTATATAAACACACACAGTGCGGAGCAATGTAGCTAGATGGAATAATATGTAGATATATAAAAACACAGTGCGGAGCATTGTAGCTAGATGGAATAAATATATAGATATATAAATATAAACACACCCAGTGCTGAGCATTGTAGCTAGATGGAATAAATATATAGATATATAAACACACACAGTGCAGAGCATTGTTGCTAGGTGGGATGAAACAGCATAACCGTCTACTTAGTTATCCTACATGGTATGATTATGTGCCCATACATATTCTCACCCTCCATAGCGACCGGTATGTTCCTAGTTGTATGCCGGAGAGGACCATTGTGTAAGTCTATTGCATCTTTTGCATTCAAAAAACTATTAGTTTGTTACGTCTTTTTGCTATCTCTGCGAGCAGCCCTGCTTAGGTTGTACAGTCTGGCAGCCGTTGGTAGGAAGGACCTACGAAACCTCTCGGTTGTGCACCTGGGATGATGTAGTCTGCTGCTAAATGAGCTCCTCAGTGCATCCAGTATGTCCTGCATAGGGTGGAACTCGGACTCCAGCAGAGATGACAGTTTAGCCACCGTCCTTCTCTCTCCTATCTCCTCCATCGGATCAAGGCGTTGCCCCAGGACAGAGCTAGCTTTCTTAATCAGTTTGTTCAGTCTCTTCCTATCGGCTGCAGTAATGCCACTGCCCCAGCAGACCACTCCAAAAGTGATGGCTGATGCCACCACCGTGTCATAGAATGACTTCAGCAGCGCCCCTTGTACACCAAAAGACCTGAGTCTCCTCAGCAGGAACAGCCTGCGCTGTCCCTTCTTGTAGAGTGCGTCAGTATTGTGTGACCAGTCTAGTTTATTGTTCAGATGAATACCCAGGTACTTGTAGGATGTCACCATCTCGATGTCTGTTCCCTGTATATTTACTGGTGCTGTGAGGGGCTGCCCATGCCTGCGGCAGTCCACCACCAGCTCCTTAGTTTTCCTCGCGTTGATCTGGAGGCAGTTCCGATGGCACCAGTCCACAAAGTCCTGGATAAGCCCTCTGTACTCAGCTTCATCTCCGCTGGAGATGAGACCAACGATCGCAGAGTCATCAGAGAACTTCTGTAGATGGCAATGTGTTGTGTTGTGTGAGAAGTCCGCAGTATAAAGAGTGAACAGGAAGGGAGCCAGCACCGTTCCCTGGGGGGGCCCCCGTGCTACTGATGATCGTGTCGGAAACACAGTCCCGGGTCCTCACAAACTGAGGCCGGTTCGTGAGGTAGTCCAGGATCCATGATGACAGGTGCTGGTCCACCCCTGCGCGCAGCAGCTTGTCCTTCAGGATCATCGGTTGGATGGTGTTGAAAGCACTGGAGAAGTCAAAGAACATGATCCTCACCATATTCCCGGGCTTCTCCAGGTGGGACAGAGAACGGTGAAGGAGGAAGATCACCGCATCCTCCACCCCAATGCCATCCTGGTAGGCGAACTGGAGTGGATCCATCGCTGGTTCCACCAGGGGGCGGAGATGAGCAAGGAGCAGTCTCTCCAGGGTCTTCATCAAGTGGGACGTCAAGGCCACCGGTCTGAAGCTGTTCAGGTCTTTGGGGTGGGAAGTTTTTGGTACAGGTACCACACAAGATGTTTTCCACAGCTGTGGTACCCTCCCCAGTTTCAGGCTCATGTTGAAGATATATGTCACAATCCCACACAGCTGGTCTGCACAGGACTTGAGGAGCTTTGCGCTGATGCCGTCCGGTCCCGACGCCTTCCTCGCCTTGATCTTCCTCAGCTCCATCCTCACCTGGGTCTTGGTCAGGGTCAGGATGGGGGGCTGTGTGTTGGGAGTGGGGGGGGTGTCGGTGGAGTGGGGAGTGGGTAGCAGGACTTGATTTCTTAGAGGCAGCAGTGGTTGTTGTGCAGACAGGGGGGAGGGCGGTTGGTCAAATCTATTGAAAAACAGATTCAGGTTGTTCGCCCACTCCCTGCCCCCCGTGGCCTGGGGGGAGGTATTCTGGAGCCCCGAGATGGTTTTGAGGTTTCTCCAGACCCCGCTGATGTCGCTCTGTTGCAGCTTGTCCTCCATCTTCTTCCTGAAGCTGTCCTTGCCTTCTCTGATCTTTCTCCTCAGCTCCCTCTGTACGGACTTCAGCATCTCCCTGTTCCCCGACCTGAAGATCCTCTTCTTCTCTCTCAGAAGTGTTTTTATCTCAGGGTTGATCCAGGGTTTGTTGTTTGAGTGACGCCGTATGGTCTTGGTGGGAACAGATTTGTCCACACAGAAGCTGAGGTAGCCCGTGAAGGTGTGAATGAGGCCATCGATGTCCTCACCATGTGGATCGCAGAGCTGCTTCCAGGCAGTGGCTTCAAAACAGTCCTTTAGAGTGTCCATTGTCTCCTCAGACCATAACTCCACAGTGTGCATGGCCGGAGGTTGTCTGTGCACTAGGGGTTTGTACACCGGTCGGAGATGAACCAAGTTGTGATCCGATCTCCCAAGTGGGGGGAGTTGTGATGAGGTGTACGCCTCCTTAGTGTTTGCGTAGAACAAATCCAGTGTTTTATTGTCTCTAGTGTGGCATGTGACATACTGGGTGAAAGTGGGCAGAATGGGAGACAGTGAAACGTGGTTGAAATCGCCTGAGATGAGGAGAAGAGCATCTGGGTGTTCTGTCTGCAGCCTGCTGGTTACTGAATGGATGACGTCACGCGCTGTCCCAGCGTTCGCCGTCGGATTTGCATAAACAACAATGCAGATCACGTGTGAGTGTTCTCTCGGGAGATATGTAGGCCTCATGCTAACAGCTAGCAACTCAATGTCTTTGCTGCAGTGTCGTTGTTTAACAGTGATATGTCCCGGTCTGCACCAGTTGTTGTTAACATACATTATCACTCCACCGCCCCTAGTTTTGCCACTCTCTGGTGTTCGGTCAGCTCGTATCATGTGAAAACCCTCCAGCTCAATGTTAGCATCTGCTGCTAGTTCAGTTAGCCACGTCTCAGTAAACAAAAGGAGAGAGCACTCCCGGTAAGTGCTATCATAACGGGAGATAGCCGCTAGCTCATCTAACTTTCCCAGTATCGACCGTACATTTCCCATGACAACAGATGGAAGGGAGGGTCTGTACCTTATATTTTTTGTCCTCCGCCTTACTCCAGCCCGGCAGCCGCGGCGTTTTCGCCTCAGTTCTCTCGGTATGTCGAGTTTTTCCAGTGGGACCGGGTGGCGGTTAAATGCTAGCAGCTCTTCCCTGTTGTATCGAATCCTGCTATAAACAGTGGCTCCGTCCACCGGCTCAGGAGACATTTGGGACGATCTGTGTGTCCGTGATATAAGTGGGGTGAAAAAAAAAAAAAAAAAAACTCGGAATCGAGCCGCTGTTGCAAAAGGCAGCCGACTGGTGTGGCGCCGAGAGATGAAAAAGAGTCAATGATAGCAA